>CM048925.1:23694704-23922204 GCA_026686955.1 Epinephelus cyanopodus | reverse complement strand
TCTGGTAATTGATCTGTAAACATCTCCTGATATGCTGTATGACAGCATCATCAGTGTACATAAGGACAAAGTTTATGGGAAGGTCATCTGCTCAAATTACAAAAGTAGCAGCATGACCCCTTTCATGGCCTTTCTTTTACCCCTGTGACCCTTAAGAGGATAAGCAGTTACTGAAAATGGATGGATGATCTTTCTTTCTTATGCCATAGTTAAAAAAATACATAACAAATTGATTATGAGCAGTAAAACCTGTAGAATGTTTTCAACTCATTGAATCCCAGATTGATTTTTCAAATAAAGCAGAGTTGCTTCTCACCTCTGAACCGGTAATAGTAAGCACATACACAGATCAGCCACAACATTAAATCCACTGACGAGTAAAGTGTTACGGTGCAGTGTTCTGCAGGGAAACCTTGGGTTCTGACATTCATGTAGATGCCACCTGACATGCACTACTCACCCAAGCACCATTGCAGACCAAGTACTCGACTATTCAGAACTATTCAGTTCAGAGGTCCAAGGTGAAGCCTCTGACCTGTTGGGGCATGGTTATAGGACCTCTGGGGGTGTCCTGTGGGTTGCGAGGTGGAGTACCAGCACATCCCACAGGTGCTTTACCAGATTAGGATCTGGGGAATTTGGAGGCCAGGTCGTTGCCTTGAGCTCTTTGTCATTAGAATATTGCGTTGTAACGAGATGATCAGTGTTATTCCTTTCAACCCATGTTGTGGCTGACCAATATATACCAAATCAAAGAATTGCGGCTATAGTTTTATTTAGGACTTCTTCTAATTAATTCTTATTGTTAATTAAGTCTTTGTGTGGCCTCAGAAACTTCCTCTGAAATAGCCTTGAATCAAATGCAGGGGCTGTACTGCAAAGCTTTAAAATACCGGATATAAAAATGAACTGTGCTGGCATTGTTGCTCAACTGTGGGATGAGCAATCCTTTTTTTCCTATTAGGAATGAGCTAAAATACTGTGACCCATTGTTTAAAGGTGTAAAATGGCATTGGCACTGATGCAGCACATGGTGGGACCTGGAGCAGATATTACAGAATGAGCTAGCCTCAGCGTTTTGTTTTCATACAGACAAAATGTATTTTCTGGTTGCTGGCTTAGCATTCTAATAAGTAGAAACCAGCTAGTGTGTTGTTTAGGAGAGAGGCCATTGTTCAACACAGTAATACCCACAGGCTTTACCTTTCTAAAGCCCTCTGAAATGGTGTTTGGAATTTGTGCATTCCCTTGATTCATACATAGGATAAAGTAACCCAGAACTACTTAACCTTGACTTATCTACAGTAAGCTTGAGCACAGTGGGACTACAAGCCCAATAGCATCAATCAATTGTGCTTTTACCACACCTGTTGCACATCTGACACATTTCTGTACATGTTGGTTTAAAGGCATTGTACAAGGCACCTAGAAATAACTTATAATGACTTATAATCTGCTCTTGACACTTTTGTTACGCCCTACAAAGCATATTGATTATTAGTTGCAGATCAGTATTTAAGAATGACAGTGAATGATCAGAGTTAGAAAACTTTAGTGGTCGTCAAGTCATCACATCACTAAACCATTAACCTCTGATACAAAATCTACTCTAACTTTACCACCTCTATTCCATCATTCACTGTGTGGATGTCGAATTCTCACCTCTCCAGCCAACCTGAAGGAGCTGATCTCCCAGACCATAACCAGCTGGGCCCAGGAGTCGCACATCCAGGACCCAGAGCTGGTCAGAGTGATGTTCAGCCTGCTCAGGAGGCAGTATGACGGCATCGGAGAGTTGCTCCGGGCCATGAAGAAATCCTACACCATCAGCGCCGCGTCCGTGCAGGATGCCATTAACCTGTTGGCATCACTGGGTCAAATCAGGTCTCTGCTGTCAGTCCGAATGGGCAAGGAGGAGGAGAAACTCATGATTGATGGACTCGGGTGAGAACATTTGTTGCAGTAAACACAGACTTCTCACTCTATCAAGTTCTTTTTTTAATGTAATGTAATTTGTGATGTGAAATATGATGATTGATAATGGTGCGTAGATAAGAGTGTATATATAATATTATAACAAATGTTCCTCGTTGCACATTGTTATTTACCTAAACTTATTTCCACAATCAGTTTCCAATATGCTATGTTTTGCTTCAGAAAGGTGTGGATGTACAATATATCAAGACCGTCACAATCATTTTCCTATGTTTCCAGTGACATCATGAATAACAAGGTTTTCTACCAACATCCCAACCTGATGAGAGTGCTGGGCATGCACGAGACTGTCATGGAGGTCATGGTCAATGTGCTGGGAGGAGACAAGTCACAGGTACGAAGGCGTGGCTAATTATTGACATTTTAAGCCCCACTCAGTCTTTCGGTATTAGCTGTTGTCAATACAACCCACTGCTATCACATTACTGTCATGAAAACATATACTTGACAAACCCTCTCAACTCAAGGTCACCTTGCACGCTTCCTCTGGAGCTTTTGACAGTCATTATTTCCTTGTTTGCTCAGTTGTTGATGTTTAGACTTTGATTCTGAGCGCCCTTTCAACCTCCTATTCATGCTGACTTAATGCCTGTACACATCCTGCATTTTTGGCGCCATTGTTTTCAATGTAGAGGAGTGGAAGATGCGCTCAAAAGTGAGAGTGACGCCATTGCAGATGGCAGGTGCTCCCAAAGACGTGTTTTGCAGGGTGCAACTACTTTACCATACGATAAACAAAGCTTTGGAGCACGGCAATGAGTATCACATATCATGTGACAAGGAACAACCAATCACAGCTGGTAGACATCTTCTCTTTCTTCTGTAAACATCAGTCTGATAAATATGGATAAAAGGCTGATCATTTTAGTGCAGGGCTCTCCAGAGCTTTACATCTGAACCACAGACAATGTCTTAGTCCTAGTACACACTTACAAAACAACGCATAGAAGAAGATCAGCGACGAACTTGGGATTTCTGTTAGGTAGGCTATAATACAGTGCTGGTTATGGCTACTTAATGACTTTAGGTGCAACTTGCCTCTGCGCCCTTAAAAGTTGGCACAGAGTAGCACCCATCGCCCAACCCTGTGTTTTTCAGGCGGTTAAAGATAAAGCAAGAGTCCCAGCCCCTAAAAAGTCCAAGGTTAAGTTGATAGTATTTTCATATGAATGTAACACTTGCAAAATTCAGCATGTTGGACCTGTTCTTGATTCCACCCAAAATCTGCGGGAATTTTGCCGGTGCGGGTGATAAAAATGTTAATACCTCATTTCATTACTTATTGAGGAGTCTTTGAACTTAGAAATTTAAAGGTTCCCTGTGGAATTTTTTTCACCTCTTGGAGTACTATGGAGCAGTTCACCCTCCCGTGCATGTGGGCAACATGATACACTTTCCTGCCACACCGTTCCACTGATCTACAGTGCTGGTGGCAGTGATGGTCCAAGAAAAGCAGCAGTTTGCCAACAAAGGCAGGGAGGAACAAGGCTGCTAGCAGGTAAACATGGACGTACACATTGCAGGATTTAAAAAGTACAAAAAAGAAAGATAGCCTTTTCAAACGTTATATGAGAAAGGAAATACATTTATACATGTGTGTTTTGGTGAGTAACACTGAATGCCAACAAAACTTTTTATTTTTTACTTTACTTTTTACTATTCTCAGACTTATTTATTTCTTTATTTATACCCGCGACTGATTGAAAAATCATGACAGAGGGTAACCTTTAATGCTTTACAGGTTGTTTACTGATCTCAGGAAAACAAACTTTATCTTAAGAAGGTGAAGTAAGCCAAGATCAACAGCCCTGTACTCAGAAAAACCACAAGGGTAATGGAGAGGGCAGGAGAGGGCATGAGTGGGGTGAGAGGGAGGCCTCTCAAGCCTGTCCTTTTCGGGCAGTGCTGACAGAAGCTGGAAGAGATGGTTGTGATTTAATGCCCCGTCCAGTGCCAAGCATGAATTAAACCTCAGACAGAAAGACCTCAGGGAGACATTCAGGCCCTCACATCTGACTCCGGCAGTCTCATCGCACAGTCTCAGACATAAATTCCAGACCAGTTTACTGCCACTTGATACGTGCGCCTTACTTACTGTGGCCATATAAAGTGGCATTACCACAGCTTGTAAGTGTGTTTTACATATTGATTATATGTTACAACGCTGTAACATGTAATCAAGGTTTAAAATAAATATGCTACAAAAAAAGGTTTTCCATTTTTCAATCCAGACTTTGATAACATGTTGATTCCCAAGTGTGCACAGCGTTAGCACTCAGAGAGCATTAGTACTGAGTGACTTTTCCCAAGGCTTAAACACATTAAATAGACGAAATTGCTTTGGCTTTTAGAAGTGGAAACATTTGGCATGATTGAAAGTTGAATAGTTCAGGCAACTTGTCTGATGATGAGTGTCATTTTCTGTGCTGTTCATATTCACTGAGTGTAATTTACCAGAGATAAGGTGTGGATTTCCCTCCCTCCGGTATATATATATGTCCCTCTGGCAATTTACTTTCATCCGCAGCATGGACAAAAATGACTTCACTCTTAGATAAATGCTGAACCTTTGACTGAACCCAAACTAGATTGAGGATGATACAGAGGTAACAGCATTATATGCAGAAAGGTTTAGAGGTGAAATGATTTTCCAGTTGTTGTGTTTTGAACAGAAAACAGAAAAACATTGTATTTATTGACTGCACTTTTATCAGAGGCAAGCATTTAAGACTCCAGCAACCGCTTATTTGGAGAAAGGCTCAATATCATCCTCACAAATATTTTCTTGTCTCTCTTGACAATATCATTTTGGTTTATACGTTATGTTTGGAGAATATTTAAGAGTTTCAAGATTCACTTTAAAACCTGAGGGTCTGAAACGCCAAACTAAAATGGGAGAAAGAATCAGGCCTGGAGATATCTGAAGACGATTGGAATGATATATGGGAAAGCTGGGCTGAAACTGCCAACTCACGGTCCTTGAGAGACTTCTGTTGGAAGAACATTGTAAAATATTTTGTAACTCCAAAGTAGAAATTTATTCAAAATGGTTATTAGATACAGAGTGAATGCTGGAGGCAGTGTGATAAAAAATGGCTGGTCATTTTCATATTGTTTGGGCTTACCTCTTATTTTTTCATATTGGCAAGAGATTGAAATAGAAATTGATTGGGATTTTTGCCCAGATATAATGTGACAAAATACTCTTGGCTTGGAGCAAAAAAAAGCCACCCCATGGAAATGGCTGCAGTCAAGCTGTCCATCAAAGGACGACTGGTCTGTCAACGAAATAAACTGTATTGAGACACTGACCTTTTCCTGAAGACTGCTACATATACACCGATCAACCACAATATTAAAACCACTGACAGGTGAATTGAATATCATTGATAATCTCCTTACAATTCAATGTTCTGCAGGAAAAATTTTGAGCACTGCCTTTTATGTAGATGCCACTTGACACACACCACTCACCCAAACACCATTGTGGACCAAGTACACCCCCTCATGGCAACAGCTCTCCCTGATGCCACACATCACACCATGCCACACTGTAAAAACTACTTGAGAATGGCCAGAGGAAGGTGACAAAGAGCTCCAAACATCGATCTGGCTTCCAAACTACCCAGATTGCAATCTAATTGTGCGACTGTGGGTTGTTCCAGTACCCCAGAGCTAAGTCCAATTTCAAGCCGGGGTCTCCTTGGATCGGACTTGGCTCTGACTTGTCAAGGCGTGGACACAGAACCTCTGGGGGTGTCCTGTGGTATCTGGCACCAGGGCGTTGGCGGCAGATCCTTTGAGTCCTGTGGATTGGGAGTTGAGGGACTGGCACATCCGCTGGATGCTCAGTCAAATTGGGATCTGGGGAATTGAGCTATTCCTGAGCAGTTGTTGCAGTGTTTCATTACGCACTGTCCTGCTGGGGTGGCCACTACCATTGGGGAGTGCCATTGCTATAATTGGTACTTGGTTACAACAGTGTTTGGGTGAGTGGTGCATGTCAAGTAGCATCCATGTAAATGCCAGGACCCAAGGTTTCCCAGCAGACCTTGCATTGTAACGAGATAATCGATACTATTCACTCCACTGGTTGGTGTTTTTAATCTTGTGGTTGATCAGTGTATGTGCCTAAAGGATGTACAGGAATAATGTCTTTCAGTGACATATGTAATGGGTCACAAGTATGTCAACCCCATAGAAGTAAAAGAGCCAATGGTCAACTAAAGTCTCAGTAACATCTGATATTAGAGAGATGGACAATAGCCAAACATAGCCAAAATTGTGATTGTCTTACTTACCAATAGAAATACGAAGCAGTTAAATTCAGCAGTCCTCAAATCCTCTCCAGCTACAAGGTGATGGAGATTGTGCACAAAAAGAAGCCTCTCCATGCTTCATACTTCTCCACTGCGTGTTTGTTGTTACTGCAAAACCTCACCTTAAGGAGTTTGCCAATAGCCACTTGTTGGTTTATACAAAAGTTGGCAATGGCAACAGTACGCATAAAAATGGCAGCTGCTCTGACCATCCTGCTATATTGATTTGAATGAAATTTTCCATTCTGCTTACGCTCTGTTTCTATGGTCAACTCCTTTCTGCTTGAAAACGTCAATAAGAATAAATTTGTGAAGAAATAAATGAATGAAACTGTGGGTCTGCTTTGATTTTAGCATGTCTTTTACATTTGTGTCCACAGGAGATTGCTTTCCCCAAGATGGTGGCCAGCTGTTGTCGTTTCCTGTGCTACTTCTGTCGTATCAGCCGCCAGAACCAGAAAGCCATGTTTGACCACCTGAGCTACCTGCTGGAGAACAGCAGTGTCGGGCTGGGTAAGTACTGGTAGAGTCATAAGACAGACATGAGACAGTCTGCTCTCCTTCCTGTCCTGATAGTGTCCTTACAGCATTGTCTTTTATTACATTTAGTGTGTATCATTCTGAGAGAGGATGACAGAGGTTTAAAAATGAATGGAAAAATCTAAATATGACAGATGAGCAGAGGGCACTGAAATAAAAGATGGGAGATTTTCAGAAGGTGAAGATGGGGTGGTGAGAAGAAGTTAAAGGGTATGGTGGAAGAGAGAAATATTGAGAGAAGAAGTTAAATGGATTCCTTGACATTTTGAATTTCTTCAAGTATTTACCACACTGTAGGAACTGAAATATTGCACATTGCTGCACCCAAAAGTGATGTGAAATATTCACAGAAAACCAGTAGGTGCCACTCGCTGGAAGGGTTTTTCGTTTAATTGAAGTGCAGACTCAAACTTATCGCCCACACTATGCCAGAGTATCAGTTTGAAAGTGAAAGGGCCAGAGAGGCAGGAAAATGAGGGACGGGGGTTATTTAGTCATGCAGGGCAGGACTGATGAGTCACTGGGCTCCGGCTGCTGCTGCTGTAAACTAAAGCTCCTGCCTGTGAAAGAGGAGAGGTTCACATGGTGTGGAGAAGACAGATGAATGCAAACACACCAGTCTGTTAGGCCCAACATGAAACATTTGATATTTGCCCACTCATAAATCACATAGGTCACTGTGAAGGTGCTGGCGTGCCTCGTTCTTCCTCTGTATTTCAGGGCTAATTACCTCAAATGATAAGTTTGCCTGAGTGAAGGACATAATTAGAATTATAAACCAATTAATGATTTATTTTTTTTAATCTAAATTGCCATGCAGCAGTGGGCACAATTATTGTCAGAGTAGGTGTCCAGTGGGAGTGTAACCATTTATTTAGGCAGGGAGTTTTGCACATTAAGGTGCAGAGGATTCATTAACCTATAATTAACTGTCTGCCCAACATCAGTATTTCTGTGACTGTTACCAGTTTTTTCCTAATCATGAAGTGCACTCGTTACAATTATAATGATCATTGTATTAAATCAAAGACCCTGATGTCCATTAAAAGTGACACAGTTAATCTTGGAAACATTCATTTAATCATTTTTATAATGGTTTATAGAAATGTGCATTATTTTTGCAACACCAATTGAGTTTCAAACATTACTAGGGAAATATAACAGAGGTGTGAAGTGCTTGTAGAATTAGAAAGAGTTGGAAATAATATTTTATTATTCTTGTAACAATAAATATCTTATGTGTATAACTTTTTTTTTTTTTTTTTTGAAATCGGGTAATTTCTAATGATCACATCTGAGTACCTGCTACTCTGAACTGCAAGACAGTGGAGAATATCAAGTTAACATATGTAGATAGACTGCCCCCTGTTGTTTAGTCTAGAACAAATGTAAAGTTTGCTTTGCTGGTAACACTTTGTCTGTGTCTGTGTCTGTGTTTGTGTGTGTGTGTGTGTGTGTGTGTGTGTGTGTGTGTGTGTGTGTGTGTGTGTGTGTGTGTGTGTGTGTGTGTGTGTGTGTGTGTGTGTGTGTGTGAAGCCTCTGAAGCTATGCGGGGCTCCACTCCGCTTGATGTTGCAGCATCTTCAGTGATGGACAACAATGGCCTGGCTCTGGCTCTGGAGGAGCCTGATCTAGAGAAGGTTTGTTTGTGAAATCATTTTGACTGCAACTTAAATGATTTAGACTGATATGCGCTTAAATAACACCATTATTGCTCCTGTGTTATTAAGCATACCCAGTGGGGTCAGGCTGATTAGACTAGCAGTCAGTGTTGGGTTTAGTGTTTGGTATGACCTCAAGGTATTTGTTGTTGTAGCAGAGGAATCCGTCATATGATAGACTTGCTTGTTAAATACTATTTCAGGCACTGTAAAATTGTGGATTTGAATCAAATTACATTTAACATGCTGAGAAAAGAAACCAGATATTCTGGTAAGAGTACATTTAGTTTTATTAAGGTTAAATACATGGGAACAAGTTAGTCTCAAAGTATGTACTGGGACACTACAATGAAATTAGCATTGATGATTTAGTGGTATCTAGCGGTGAGGTCGCAGAACTGAAAGTTCTGACGTGTGCCTAGCTTGAGGCAAAGACAGTTGCCGATATAAAAATGGGAAAATACAAATGGCCCTATCTGGAGCCAGTGTTTGGTTTATCCATCCTGGGCTATAGGGCTGCGACTAACAATTATTTTTATTGTCAACTAATCTGTTGATTCTTTCTTCGATTAGTCGACTAATCATTTTATCGAAAGTGTTAAAATGTTGAAAAATGTCAGTCTGTCTCCCCCAAACCCAAAAATTATGTCAATTAATGTCTTGTTTTGTACTCACGTCCAAGGGTTTTAGTTAACTGTCATGGGAGAGTGTGTAAAGCTGCCAATATTTGAACATAAGAAGCTGCAATAAGAGTATTTTGGGGTACTTTTATAGTACTTTTCCATGAAAAGTGACTCAAACTGATTAGTCGACTACTAAAATCGTCACCGATTATTTTAATAGTCGATTAGTCATCGATTAGTTGACTTATCGTTGGAGCCTTACTGGGCTACTGTAGAACAACATGGCTGACTCTGTGGAAGGGGACACACTCCATACGTAGATATAAACAGCTCGTTTTAAGGTAATGAAAACACAGCAATTCCTAGTGTAGGGTGATTATGAACTAATTAAAAGATTAGTCATTGTAAATATTATGTTCCATTTCTGCCAATAGATGTCCCTAAATTCTATGTACTAGGCCTTTAAATGAAGAAATGATGGTTAGGAATTCCTGTGAGGTTAGACTGACACCTGGGCCACACTGTCTGTGTGAGCAGTGCATGACATCTACCTTGCTGAACTGCTACAGGTTGCATTCGTGCTACGTTCTCACAGACAATGTTGTTGGTGTGGCACTGCTGTAAAGCTGCCTGCTCCTATAAATACTGTATTTCCACTATTTACAGCTGGTGCTCCACTCCTTTATGGAGCTGTGCAAGCCGGTGCGTTGTCAACAACACGGTCATGCAAATGTGTCACAATGAAAAGCCCTGTGTTAACAAATTATGGGATTCTGTCCACAGACTTGCTGTCAGAGGGTTTTTCATGTCCATGACACATTAAGTCATTGGAACTGTAGTAAAAGATGGTGTAATGTCAGTATGATTATCAAAACACCATTTCACGGTCTATTTTTGCTGAAAACGGCATGTGTCATGCGGAAAAATTAGGCAACACTCCTATTGTCCAGATGTGCTGCAGCTGAGCAGCAGCCAAGCCAAGCCTGAGCAGTGCTGCTCATGCGAGCAGTGGGTCTTCTCAAACCTGGTAACATTACTGAAGTTACTGAAACATTTTGAAGTGCAAAACAATCAGCACATTCCTTTGTATTATTATTAGCTTAGATGATTTCTTCTAACCACTCTTTACAGCTGACTTTACATACGGTGACACTGAGTTAGACAGAGAGAGAAGTTTCATGCCACCCAAGTTTTCCCTGTGAAAAATGAAGTATGATTTTGTGCCAGTTGAATAAGCTTGCTCAGCAAATGCTTTCAAGCTGTCACTGTTAGTGACACTGACAGTCAAAAAGACAGAGTGTGCCATTATATTCCCCAGGAGTGAAGCAGGAGTGTGTGTGTGTGTGTGTGTGTGTGTGTGTGTGTGTGTGTGTGTGTGTGTGTGTAGGTGGTGACATACCTGGCAGGCTGTGGTCTTCAGAGTTGTGCTATGCTGGTGGCTAAGGGTTATCCAGACCTCGGCTGGAACCCTATAGAAGGAGAGCGTTACCTGTCTTTCCTGAGGTTCGTCGTCTTCTGCAATGGTATGTCGTCTTTCATACTGAGCACATAGTGTAAATACAGAAAATGTTGCCTTTTTAAGATGATTTGAGGAGTCTTTGTTCACCAGTGATGCTTTAGGGTAATGCTACTCTGGAGGTCAGTTATTAGATTTAATCATGTTCTTCATATGGCTATGACAGCAGTATATATACATTGTGCTTGCATGGCAGGACGATGTTATTAGAATTACCTCTAACTACTGTCAAATGCCCAAGAGAAGAGAAGTGCAAATGTTTACATGGATAAAAAAAAAAAAGAAATAATCCTTGAGGAAGGCATTAAACACAAGGTCCAGGATTTCTGACCTGTCCTTTCAGGAGATGACCTTAATAATCACCTATAAATGTCTGTCCATTGCCTTGCTGTGTTTGTATACCAGGTGAGAGTGTGGAAGAAAATGCCAACGTGGTGGTGAAGCTGCTGATTAGACGTCCAGAGTGTTTCGGTCCTGCCCTGAGGGGAGAGGGTGGTCAGGGTCTGCTGGCCGCCATGAAGGAGGCCATCAAGATATCTGAAGATCCTGCCCTGGATCTACCCAGTATCCCAGCTGTGGTCACGACTGGGTAGGAATCCGCACCAGTTTCTTGCATTATTTTGTTCTAACCAGGGCTGAAAAGCCTGTTAATCAGCCTTTAGATCATCACGAGACACTAAAAACCCACTGAGCAGTCACAAGTGATAAAGTCTCCCATTATCTGTGTCTTTGTGGTGAATTGTTACACTTAATTAGATTTGCCTGTGTGTTTCTTATCTCGGCTAAACCCGTATTATTTCTCGTTATTGGACTTTAGTGCTATATCACTTTGAATTTGATATATTGTTCGTTCACATCACGGGAAAGAGATCGGAGTCTGCTTCTTTGTGTAAGCCTGCACAAAGGAACTAAAGAGGAAAGGAGTTTTTTGCTTAGTTTGAATGAGAAGTTTTATCTGATTAAATCGCTTTACTAAAAGTCTCCTACAAAAACAGTAATAATCACAATATATTTTCCTTATTTAACCCCTCTGCAACATATCTTTTATTAAACTTTAGATCGTTTCCCCCCAGAGATATTTTAAGACATTTAAGAACGCTCTGTTCTGAATAATAATGTGGCCCATATGGTTTTACACAACAAAAAGTTTTATAAACTTCTCAGAGTTCTTAAAAGCACATCTACTCATTCCCCCTCAAACACATTAATATGCAAATGAGATTCCTTTCAAACCTTTAATTACGAAATACTTCCCTGAAAAGCCTTTTGTCAGCGTGTGTGTGCTGGAGGTTTACAGTTTCCACATCACACTTTTGTGTATGATGCGTATTTGACCATGATTGGTTTCCAAACTGTTATGATGACACAGAGTCAGCCTTGTTGGTTGGTATGTGTTTTTTACTGAGATTTAAAGTGAGCACGGAGAACTTTTCCCCTTCAGCAGATTGATGTGAAAACAAGCTTTTAGTGTCAAACTCTGCACATCCATCATTCTGCACAGTGAAGCTCAAACATCTCTTTAATGATGGACACAATGCAAAACATCTTTTTCCACATTATTGAGTCTTAAAGTAAAAACAAATGTCAGTAAGATAATTTTATTTGGTGTGTTTCTAGTCCAAACCTTGTTTTAAGATTGCGAAAAAGTAAATAATTATGTCAACAACAACTTGCCACATCCCGTGTATTTCAAGATACAAGACAGTTATTTAGAAATTTCCCAAAACACGACAGAAACAGCTGGAAACACTCGGACAATTTAAACTCTAACTTAAACATGAAGACATCATAGAGAGATCCTTGTCTGGTTAGAGGTGTAAGAGTAAATAATAAAGCAGCCTTGACATTGATGGTAGCTGTCAGTAAAGCAGTGTGGAAACTGTTGGCTCCTGCCTGCTCACATCAGTATGCAAAGGCTGTTATACACTGGCTGCATTTTAATGGGAAAGGTTATTATTGCATGAAGTGAGGAGAGGGATTGGGAAGCAGGTCAAAATCAATATGTATAACACAATGGCCTGTGAGAAGATCATGTTTTGTGCCAAAATATTGTAGTAAATGCTCACAAAATTGCCCATCTAATGCTCTTCTAGTGCCAATTTCTTACTTTGTGCAGTCTGTGGGTCCTGATTTTTGATTTTCCTTAGTGAGGTTTGCAGGATCCCAAAATGTGTTGTCAAAGTAATCGTGTGTTTCAGGTCTGGTGAGGAAGAAGGAGAAGTCATTCATATGGGCAACGCCATCATGTCCTTCTACTCAGCTCTTATTGACCTGTTGGGCCGCTGCGCTCCAGAGATGCATGTGAGGAGCTTTTTTTTTTATCACACATACATCTTATTTTTTATGTTATCATGATCCTCTGTTTAATAACATAGACCACTACAATGACTGGCATGAAATAGCGAGTTGACTATTTACTATTTGTGTCTCTCACAGCTTATCAATGCAGGTAAAGGAGAGGCGCTGCGTATCCGAGCCATTCTGCGCTCTCTGGTTCCCACGACAGACCTGGTGGGCGTCATCAGCATCCCCCTCAAAATGCCTGTGCTCAATAAAGGTATGTTGGTCTCAGCAGCTTTGTTTGCTACATGAAGCCATGCATGCAAATGTTGATGGTTGAATAGTAACAGATAAACAGAACACAAATTAAGGGGGAGCACATTAATAACAGCCAAAGGTGATACAGGAAAAATGGTCTTTGGATTGAAGTCAAGGCTGTAACTAGTCTCACACGCAGCAATCTGATCAAACTTTTAATTTAAACTGAATATACAAACACAAGCTTAAATAGATCAGAATCAGATTCCCTCCACTGCTTGCTGAACCAACATGCCACACTACTTTACTGCCTGCAAATATGAAAAGAGTTTGATTTGGCTGGTATGTACTGTGTGTCACACTGCCAGATCAAGACAACTCAAATAAATTCATATCTCTGCACTTTGAAAATAATCACAGCTCTGCCAGCTGGAGGTATATCACGAAAGTGACTGTGTCACACCAGCTGGGCTTCATTCAAGAGTGCATATCTGTTCACTTCTCTCCCTGTGTTCCTACCGTGGAGGAAAATTGTGCCCACAAGGTGTTTCTTGCACCTTGGCAGTTTGTGCTTTGACTTTTAATTTTATGTGTAGTTATTATCTTACCTGGGAAAAAAGCCATCTTCAGCAGCAATCACACCAGAAAATTAACTTCATATCCAATTTTCTCTGTGACATCATCTAATAAGAAAGCAAGCTGTGTCTTAAATGACTGAACTCATTTTTACTTTTTTAATAACTTTCCACAGCTTATCATGCCTGGAAATACTGTTACCTTAAATACACTTGTGATGCTTATTTACAGTGCATGTGCAACAGATGTAGAAACAAAAAGTGATTTCACAGTGGCCTGTTTGGCAGGTGTAGGCTGCAGCCCTCTTGCTCAATACTGGACCAGTTTAAAAAAAAAAAAAAAGTTGTTCCCTGTAGTCAGTAAGATTTTTTTTTCTTTTTTACGCTTCCGCACCAGTGACAGCTGTGACAGGAGGCATTATGTTTTACAGTTGTCCGTCTGTTTGTGTGTCTATACATACATCTGTACATCCATCCCACTCTCTTGAATGCATTATCTCAAGAACACCTTGATGTATTTTTACAAATTTGGCACAGCTGTCAACTTGGACTCAAAGATGAACTGATGAGATTTTGGTGGTCAGCGGTCAAGGTCACTGTGACCTTGTGTCTGTTACATTCTGGTGAAGGTGATATTTCAAGAATGCCTTTAGGGAATTTTCCTTAGCGGTCACTCGGACTCAAGGATGAACTGATTTAAAATTTGGTGGTTGTAAATTAAAGGTCAAGGTCACTGTAACCTTGTCTGTCCTGTTCTCGTGACCATCGTATCTCAAGGACAACTTCATTGAATTTCCTTACATTTGGTACAGACTTCACTTGGACTCAATGATGAACTGATAACATTTTGGTGGTCAAAGAATCAAGTTCACTGTGACCTTGTGTCTGTTACATTCTTGTGAAGGTGATATCTCAAGAACACTTTTAGGGAAGTTCCTTATATTTGACACAAACAATCACTCAGACTCAATGATGAACTAATTAGAATTTGATGGTCAAAGGTCATGGTCACTGTGACCTTACAAAACAAGTCTTTTGCTGAAACTCATTTATGCCAGTTGTGACAAAATTTCACATGAAAGTGTAATAGGATAAAATGATGACATTTTGTATCCAAATGGTCAGTGGTCAGCTTCACTGTGGCATCATAATATTCAGCAAAAACACTTTTCTGGCCATTATTCAGCATCATATCTCAGGAACAGAAGGGGAGACCTTTGGTCAGATACTGAACTGGTGACACTAATCTTGAGTGTGCACCTTGAAGCTGCGCTGATTGTATAGATCTTCAGTGCTCCCTGGGAGAAGATCAATGTTTTTTACAGACATACATGTAAACTGTAAGAGAATTTATGCACAAAGGCAGACAACCACAAGGCAGTTATTTACATAAACATGGGAAAATAGGGTCTAGGGTGAAAAATACTAAACTTACCAATAAAATACAATTTTAATAGTCAGGGATATGAGGAGAAGTATCAGATTAAATAGAAATGATAAATACAATGCTTACGTATAGCACATTAAACTGAAACTTTTCCCCTTACATGTGTTTGTGTTCAGATGGCACAGTGACAGAACCTGACATGTCAGCCTCTTTCTGTCCGGACCACAAGGCCTCCATGGTGCTCTTCCTGGAAAGAGTCTATGGCATTGAGGACCAGAGCTTCTTGCTCCAGATGTTGGAGGTTGGCTTCCTGCCTGACCTCCAAGCATCTGCGTCTATTGATACGGTAAGTGGCAGACATCCCAAATAACTTGCACCTCATATCCCTAGTCAGCCTTCAAGCTCCCATTTTGTCACTCACTAGCCACCAAAACACGTGTCATTGTTTTTGAAAAGAGTGTATTTTAGTCTTTGTAGCCAATAGTTTCACAAAGAAAAAGTTCTTGGTGCAGCAGGTGCATTATTAAATCTTTGTCGTCTTTGTCTCTGTTCCATTACATTTCAAACTCAAATGGTGTTTTTGTCATCTAGTTATAATTTCAGTGCACACTGTTTGAGTTTGAGTTTTCAGTTTGCTCATTAGATGTATGACGGAGGCAGATAATCTGAACAAACACCGATTGCTCAGAACAAAGCCTTGTCATGGCTGCCTCTAAGTTGGCAGAAACATTAACATACTTATTGGTGAAATCATCAGACTAAAAATGTTAAACATCTGCTCATCTTCATATGATCAGTACTCAAACAATCTTGCACTGCAACACTCCCCACTGCAGCAATGTGTGAATCACCGTGGAATGACTGTGAAAATTTCACCATTCTCTCAGAAAAATAATTGCTGTTCACATATTAGCCGAACTCGTTTAAAACTGGATTATTGTTTAAAAGACTTTCTATTCAGTCAGTGCCCTTTTCAAACCTCCATTCCCAGCTGTGACATCAGGGGGAAAATTAAGTCTTTTCAACTCCCTTTTTTCTCCATTCCAAGAACCACATATTTCTTTTTTTGCTGTTGCCAGGAACCTTTATTCACTCCCAACTCTCTATTAATCTTGACGTGTGGGGAGAGGTGTGTTGTGCCTCTTTATCCGTCAGCCTACATGCATTGTTCTCTGTTCCACAGGAGCTGTTGAGCACCACTGAGACAGCACTGGCCATGAACAGATACATCGGCTCAGCCCTGTTGCCTCTGCTCACTCGCTGCGCCGCTCTCTTTAGCAACACAGAGCACTACGCACAGCTGATTGACTCCACACTGCAGACTATCTACAGGCTGTCCAAAGGACGCTCACTCACCAAAGCCCAGAGAGACGCCATCGAGGAGTGTCTGCTGGCTATCTGCAAGTAAGGCCGGCAGAGCTTTGACTAGTCTCAACTGAGTAAAAATAGCAAATGGGAGCTGGAGAGTTACAGAGGCTGCATCATGTTATTGTTTAAACAAAGCTGCTGTCAAATGGGTCGTCTCAGGCTTTAGGGCAATACATAATTTGACAACCCTCTGTGTCATTTTAGTAGAGCATGTAGGTCTGTTCACCACAAATCACAACCTGCAGAAAACAATGACAGCATCAGCAACATTTTCCTTCATTACTACTTCCTTAGCGTTACTGAGTGATAACACTGACATTTAAGGATTTTAGCCACATAATGTTGGCAGCCATTTTGGATGTCTCCGATAGAGTCCGACCCTGAATCATGGAGCATGGTGCATACTATCTGTTGCATACTTAGGGTCACATTGCAGAATGTTTTCCTTCATACAGTGGGCCCTTTTCACCTAGTTTTAAAAATATTCTTGGATATGAGTACATGTATATTGATATTTCTGGTTCTGGGCAGCCTGGTTTAATTTAACATGAGAGGATTATATCAGACAAGTGCAGTGGTCATATTATATTGAATCTGCAGTTATTGTAGCTACTCCTCTTTACAAAAAGAATGTCTAGGGAGTCTCGACTCACTGCTCTGCATTTCTTTGTTTTAATAATATAATTATATTTCACAGGCACCTGCGTCCCTCCATGATGCAGCAGCTGCTCAGACGGCTGGTGTTCGACGTTCCCATGCTCAATGAATACTGCAAGATACCTATCCGGGTAAGACATTGGACAGGGTTTCCTGTCGCTACTGAGTTTGATTTATTGGTTGAAAGAGTTATGGGATAATTATTATAAGCAATCAGAGGCATCTCGTATATTACAACCCATTTATCCTCCTCAGTTGCTGTGTGTTGAACATCTACATATGATTGCTTATTCCACCAAGCATTTCTTAAATATTTGTATGAAGTCTGGTGACATTGGGCATCATGTATTCGGTCATGTACACATGTAGTACAGTATGAAACAGCAAGAACCTAACTCTCTGGTCGTAGATGTGCAAGACTATTTCATAAACTTGAACTCAGTTGTTTCTTTTCTTGTATCTTTGATCTTTAGCTTCTGACCAACCACTATGAGCAGAACTGGAAGTATTACTGCCTGCCTTCTGGTATGGGCAGCTACGGCATAGCCTCCGAGGAGGAGCTCCTTCTAACCAAGAAACTCTTCTGGGGAATCTTTGACTCTGTTGCTCAGAAGGTACAGTAACAACCATATTGTGTAGAATATTCATTGAGATAAGCTGACAGCGTGTGTATGGACCAAGAAATTATTTATAGTTTCGGAAAGCTGTATTACCTTTCTGTATTTTCTTTATCTATCTCCCTCTTGCTCATTTTCTATCTCTGAGAATAAATCAGAAGTATCGAGAGGCGAGGCAATATTTTCCCTCAGTCCTTCTCTGTAGCATAACAAAATGTTTAGTAGTCTAGTGGTGTTTGCTCTCATCAAGATTTCCTCAGTTTGCTGCTGTTTTTTTATATTCTGTTTTCAGAAAAAACTTGAGTTTTCAATACCTGAGTGTGGCCCTCGTGAGAGAAAAGTTCTCCGTAGTCAGAGGTAGTGAAATGAAAGCTCAATGAAGTGCTTGCGAGCAGAGCAGCTGAGGCGAAGCCAAAACAGATGAATCATTTATCAGTCAGTGACGAGACATTGCTCGGTGCAGACTTTTCCAGCCCTCTGTGTTTCACTCTGCCTCCTCTTATTTTTCTGTACTCAGTCTGTCCATCTAATAGCTAATGCAGACATGCCCTCATTCTGCTATATCTGCCTCTTCTGCAGAAGTACGATCCTGACCTTTTCAAAATGGCCATGTCATGCCTGTGTGCCATTGCTGGAGCCTTGCCTCCAGACTTTATTGATGCCACTCTTGGAGCAACACTGGAGAAACAGACATCAGTGGATGCACAGGGCAACTTTGATCCCAAACCCATCAGCACTGCCAAGTGAGTTGAAAATGCATTTATTTATTTATTTTTTGAAGATATAATAGGCACGTGGTTGAAATTAATCTAATATCTAAAACTGATTTGCTGTTTTGCCAATATTAGCTCTGTCAATTTAATTAAAATCTGCGTGTCTACCTTGAGTTTGTCGTCAAAGTTTTTACCTGCTCATTATACAAGCAGAATTGACTTTGAAATAACACTAAATATTTAAACATTATCTCCACTCTCTAGTATCTCCCTTCCTGAAAAACTTGAGTACATTGCCAACAAATATGCAGAGCATTCCCATGACAAGTGGTCCTCAGAGAAGGTTAGTCCCTGTGCATATGGTTGCAGTGTTTCCTCCCTCGTACTAACATTTAATTTATAATATATAACATATAAATAGATTATTTAATTATATTTTATTTTATTTTATTTTTTTTATTTTTATTTTTTTTTTTTATTTGTGTCCTACATTGTCTGGTACAGTAGCACGCCTGGCCAGAACTCACAATATAGTTTTTACATGACTGAGTTTGTATACCTGAAGTGCTGTATACTACAGAGTGTACAATAAACTGTTGTTGCAGGTGTCAGCAGGTTGGAAACATGGAGACAGCCTGGATGAGCAGGCCAAAACTCATCCACTGCTGAAGCCTTACAAAGGGCTGAGTGAAAAGGTACATGCACACACAGCTGCTGCAAGAGAAAGTATTGTCCAACTGCTGATTGTGTTTCAAACGTAGTGAAAGAAATCTTATCTTGACCAACGTTTACAGGTAAATTTAGCTGTAAGAAGAACCTCTCTTAATGGCAAAGCTATTGTGAAGGCAGAAATGATGGTGGTAGTTGTTTTAAGGCCAGAGTGGTGCAATTTTTTGAGAGCAAAATTTATGGTTTGCCAACTTGAAAACTTGACTGTGAGAGAGGGGAACTGGTCAAATACATAAAACATGGTTTTATAAGTCTAAGGAAGGCAAATGATTTCTTTTATTGACTTTAATCAATGGAGGGATGAAAGGGAAATTTATTAAGTCAACGTAAACTTCATTTCATTAATATAAAACTCTAGTAGGAAAATGAACTAGAAATGAACATTCTTAAAAAAATAAATGAAGATCATGAGCTGATCACATGTATTTATCTGATCTGTTTAAATGTTTACTTGTGCTGAACTGTCACATCTGATGGACACACAGTCCTCCATAAAATGTTTAGCCAAAGAGTGTCTGACAGACTTTTGTGTGTTCAATATGCAGGAGAAAGAGACATACCGCTGGCCAGTGAAGGAGTCTCTGAAGAGTATGCTGTCTATGGGCTGGAACATTGAGAGGACCAAGGAGGGAGAAGCCATGTTCCAGCAACGAGAGAGTGAAAAACAACGAAAGACCTCTGAGTCTCAGGTAAGATCCTGATGTATGATCTACTTATTGTGTGATTACTTTTCATCACAATTAGAGAAATAATGTTGTCACAAATGTTTCTTTTGTGATGCCTTTTTACTATCTCGCTACCCGACATATGTTCACAAGAATCTCCTTTTTTAAGGTTGTCTTTGTCGTCTCTGTTCAGCAGCGTCAGCTTTTGCTGTGATTTTTTTGCATTTTTTGGCAGAGATAATTTATAACAGGGCCCCATTGAAAAATTAAAAGGGAGGGCCACTCCCTTGCCCTGCAAGAATAATGGGCACAAGGCAGCAAAACTAATGGCTTGTATCACTTTCATGTCTTGCTTCATTTATCACACAAATGCATTTATTTATTTTTTTCGCATATCGAAGTTATTGGGCAACATGAATACTGAAAAGCATGAGTATTGTTTGGGACTAAGAAAAAACTGCTGCAGTTTTAAGTCGACAAATATAATGGCTGTGTTTTTATGTTTTTTTAGCAGCAGGGAAAACTGTTTACAGTATAGACAACTTAACATTTACATTTGACTTACTGTAAAAGTTAGGGCTGCCCCCTAATAGTCGACCAAAGGTTAGTCGACCAAAAGGTCATTAGTTGGCAACATTTCATTGATTGCTTAGTCACAGAGAGAAAAAAACAAACATGAACTCTATTAGGTGCTGCACTTTGTCTAAATAAATCAAAACCTATATGACTGTACTATGTGGGAATTTAGCTTGAAAGGACAGCGCTCAGCAGTCAGACAGGAGTCACGTCAATTTAATTTCTTAATAACATGTCAGGCAGGAAATCCGAACCCAGGAAGAATGAACCCAAGGTGATATGTAAACTCATCTTCATTGGTCGACTACAAACATGATGTATCATCTGAAACATGGAAGTAGCTCAGTAGCCCATTAGCCACTTAGCACAATCATTACTGCTTTGCCGACAGCGTCATTAACAGGCGGCTCGCTCAGTGTGTGACGTGCACTTGTAGATAAAATATAGGCCTATATTAATGAAGGTTCATTAGTACGGTTTGTGTTTCTCTGTAATGTAGCACAGTGTTAACAGTGTCACTGATACTATTCTTTCTCACACCTTCAACTCAAACCATTGTGTTGCCACGCCCAAAATATATAATCTAATAATTAAGTTAATATCGTAACCATGACAGCCAACCCTAGATTCACTCTTGTTTGTTACAATTGTGTTTTTTTGGCACTGTGTCTGTGATTTTTATAGCTTCCTCTTGAATGTGTGCTGCTACTACCTGGTGGGTGTATTTTTATAAAACCCTGACCTCACCTGCATGCTGTTTTTGGCTGGGGGCTACACGCCCATAAATGTCCTGAACATAGCAATGTAAGAAGAACATCAGAAAATACAGGTAGAGGGCAGAGTCTCTGCAGATAAATACATCACCACACACACACCTTTAAACTTAGTACTGCAACATCAGTTTTGATTTTCTCTTCTGTCTGTGCAGCCATGTCTTGTGTCAGTGCTCTTGTTTAGTGTAGCCAAACCAGACGCATCACTTCTTAGACACCAGAATATTTTTCCAGGGAAGAGCTAACAAATTGTTTAGAACTTCAAATGTAAAAGCTTTAAGTCAGACATGAACAAAATCACAGCTGTACCTTGCTATACATTGATTTATAAAGAGATAAATGTTGAATAACTAAATTGCATTATTGTTTTTAATATTCATAACTGGTTTTGTGCTTCTATTGTCTCTATCTGTCTTTGTAGAGTAATGGATTCAGTCCTGCTCCAATGGATTTACACAATGTCACATTGTCGAGAGAGTTACAGGTTAGTTTGTGTTCAACTCTTTATAATGTTGTCATAATGATGATATGATCCCTGTTCTAGGAAGTTTGTACATAAGCTCCAGTCTCAATATGAGAATTGTCTGTGTAACTCGAAACCAACATGCTCAGATATGATAAAATGTGTCTGCAGGGCATGGTGGAGGTGGTTGCAGAAAACTACCACAACATCTGGGCCAAGAAGAAGAAGACTGAACTCGTCAGCAAAGGTGCGTAAATGTACATTTTAAAAATACACTCGCCCTGGGCTAATTCTGACCTGTTATTTGTGTAAAATGCATTTGAAATGATTTTTGAGTTTGATTTGACCGACCAAGGAGGAGGGACCCACCCGCTGCTGGTTCCCTATGATACCCTGACTGCTAAGGAGAAGTACAGAGACAGAGAGAAGGCCCAGGAGCTCTTCAAGTTTCTGCAAATCAGCGGCTACGCCATTATAAGGTTTACCTCCTCTTATTCCAATTCATCCTTCATTGAAGACATATGTAAAAAAGGAATAAGCATAATGTCACAACAGCCAACTTAGTTTTAAACCTAATTGTAATTGTTTCATCTGACAGAGGTCTGAAGGACATGGAGCAGGACTCATCATCCATGGAGAGACGTTTTTCCTACAAGTTTCTCAAAAGGCTGCTGAAGTACGTCGACTCTGCCCAGGAGTTCATCGCTCATCTTGGTAAGTGTGTGGCATTTTAAACACAGGTAATTTGGGCACTGAGAGGTGCCTTACATTGATTCAGAACTCTTTTGTGATGCTGACCTTGCCACTCAATATTATTGTTTATCCAGAGGCTATGGCCACCAGTGGGAAGACAGACAAATCACCTCATGACCAGGAAATCAAGTTCTTTGCTAAGGTCTGGAACACTGATATGTTGTTGGATTTACTTTTAAATAGGCTTTTATCGACGTTTTAGTCTCACATCTCAGCTTCTTCTCTCCAGGTGTTGCTTCCTGTGATAGATCAAACGTTTAAGAACCACCATCTCTACTTCATATCCACACCCAGCAAGAACCTGAGCAGCTGTGGCTGTGCCTCCAACAAAGAGAAGGAGATGGTCACCAGGTACTGTGTCGAAGCAATAAACAATCTGTGTATTCAGTATTTCTGTTGTCAGGTTTTTGCTGTTTAGAGGGGTTTGCCTTGCAGTCCTCGCTTTAATCTCAGTGAGAAGAGAGCAGAGTTTCTCTTTCATATTTTCATCAGACTTTTTCTTATTTCTCTGCTTACTTTGCTTTTTTTTCCCCAGCTCTTTGTTCTCTCTGACGCTTTTTGTTCACTTCTGCTCTTACCATCTTTCTTTTCCAGCTTGTTCTGTAAGCTGGCAGCTCTTGTCAGACACAGGATTTCTCTCTTTGGTAAGGTTGGCATTGCTTCAGTCTGTATCCTCGTGTGCCTGTTTGCTGTGAGTATCTCTCCACATCTACTATAAATGTTTCTCTTTCAGGAAGTGACTCTGCCATTATGGTGAGCTGTCTGCACATCCTCACCCACTCACTTGACACGAGGTAAAGGCACACTGTTGTCTGTACAGCATGTGCACATTGTTCCATCGAGAAGGCAATTAGCATTTGTCTCGTGTGTGCTCATCAGCTCTTGTGTCCCCTTCCCCCTCGCTTAGAACGGTGATGAAGTCCGGCTCAGAGCTGGTCAAAGCCGGGGTTCGGACTTTCTTTGAGAACGCAGCAGAGGACCTGGAGAAGCTGCTAGAGATGCTTAAACTGGGGAAGTTCATGCAGTCCCGTGCCCAGATGAAGAGCGTCACCCAGAGCATTAACTATGTGACCGTGGCACTGCTGCCCATCCTCACCGCCCTGTTTGAGCACATCACAACATATGGGTTTGGAGTGGAACTTCTGTGTGAGTTCCACGCCATTTTCAGATTTGTCTTTTACTTTATTTTTTTGCCTTTTAAATAAAAAACAAACAGGAATAATACATTAAAAACACACACAAAATAAAACACTCATACTCATCCGACAGAGCTTCGCTGTCTTACCCGAGCGGTTGCTTGATCTACAGGCTGTACTGTACCATCTAGCTGCCATTGTGTCACATGGACGAGTTCACATTACGTAACTTGCCATCAGGAGCATTTATTGGTCCAGTATGGTGCAGTGCGTTCTGGTAGTTACAGGTTTTCTACCCCTTGAGCGAAAGCGATTGCCACAGCTCTTTTTCTCTGTTTTCTCTGGTCATGTAGCACCACTAGCTTCACAAGTATTTGCATCTTTCTATCTTTTGTTTGATGGGCGCTAGATGAATGTTTTTGTTTGTTTCAGTGGATGATGTCCAGCTGTCCTGCTACAGATTCCTGACCTGTTTGTACTCTCTGGGAACAGGAAAGAACATCTTTGTGGAAAGGTAGGAGGCCAAGCTTTTCCCAAACCGTGCAGCAGGGTGTAAAATTGCTTCTGAATCTACACATGAGCAGCACTGTATATTTGACCATTAAGTTTAAGACTCCTCTGTAACTATTAATGCTTGCTATAATATTTTTATCATCTGTGAGAATTCTTATGAAGGAACTGTGAAATAGAAATGTATAAACTACATTATGCTTGTCACTGTTAATTAGGATATGGGTGTTAAGTTTTTTGATTAACTCATATTTGTGACAGATGTCCTCAGCAATTTAAGAAGGATTTACAGTGCCTTGTGTACTCTCAATTAAAAAGTGTCTTATGGGTGCCACAGTTAATGTGATACAGTACTGTATGTGTAACAAAATGAAGGCAGAGGTTTTGACTTTGGCCAGACAAGACAAGGATCATATTTAATGAGAATCAATAAAATGAAAAAAGATTTCACAGCCCAGTGAGACGACACAACAGAAACACTTTGTGCTGTGAAATGTCTTTCATTAAAACCACGACTCTGTGGCGTTATTCCCTGACTGGCTGTTACACGGCAATAAAACCTCCCAAAACTGTTGTGGAAAAGAAAGTTTCTCACCTTGAGCTGACTCAAGCTGTGAAATAATCAGTGATAAAGTTTGACCACAACCTTACCTTAGCTGTCTGGACTAAATTAATCCTGATACAACGTGGTGCTCTGTGAAGTCTCAGTGTACTGAGAGCCCAGTGGATCAAGTGTTAAGGTTTGTTGTAACAAAGACCCAAAAATGTTTCTGTCAAAGACTTATGTTGTATGTTGCAAATATTAATTTTTGGTGTGCATTTTCTCATATTACACTCCATGGATGTACATGTTGATCTGCAGGCATCTTCCAGCAATAGGGGAGAGCCTGGCAACTCTGGTGGCAGCCATGCCTGTGGCGTTCCTGGAGCCCCATTTAAATGCCCACAACCCACTCTCTGTCTTCAACACCAAGACCCCAAGAGAGAGAGCCAGTGAGTGTCCACCTGATCCTCCTTTTCATTTTGATCACTATCACATTCATTTACAATGCTCTGACATTCTTGTGCATATGTTTTTGAGATTCTTGAAGTATTTCGCATCATCTAAGAATATTAAAAATTTCGTTTTGTTTTTCTATTCTAGTCCTGAGTATGCCGGACACAGTGGAGGAGATGTGTCCGGAGTTGCCGCGCCTTGACAGACTGTTGAAAGATGTCAGCGATGTGTCAGAGTCTGGTGCTCGCTACAGTGAAATGCCACAGGTCTGAGGGGCTGATGGGAAATTTAAATGTTTACAGAAAGCTGCATTTTTTTAAGGTGTTAAGTTCCACACCAACATGGTCACCACTTGTATGCTAATGAGTTGCATTATAGGTAGGATCCAGTGTTAATAGAGCTTAGGGACCATGACTGGTCTTAAATTGCATGCCATACATACATACCCAATATGAGTACTATTGTTAGACATCCTTTTGTGTGATATTGGATTGAAAAGCTCCTATCAGAAATGATCAGTGTATATTTTAAACAACTGAGATGTACATCACCAGACATTTGACATTCAGCCTGTCTCCTGCAGGTCATTGAGGTGATCCTCCCCATGCTTTGTAACTATCTGTCCCACTGGTGGGAGAAAGGTCCGGAGAATTCACCTCCAGATGCCCACTGCTGCACTATGGTGACTTCTGAACACCTCAGCATCATCCTGGGAAACATCCTCAAGATCCTCAACAACAACCTGGGCATCGATGACGCCCCCTGGATGAAAAGGATTGCAGGTAAGTGCCACGCACAAGCCTGTTAGAGAAAGAATAAATATGATTTGAAAGGGATTTCTGCTGGTCAGATTGAGGGTTTTTTTTCCCAGACTTGCAAGTCATTACTACATGGGAGTATGCATTCACATTTCATTAGGTGGTGAGTTCAGGTCTCAACAGAGGTAGAAACTTCCCTGCTCATCCATTTTCTCTTCAAAATAAAATAAAAAAAAAACATTGAAAGAGTCAAATTTAAGGTCAAACTTCAGCATAATAATGAAAACTCTGAAAAGTTATTTTAATTGAGTAAATCCATGTGGGAACCTTCATTTAATTATTGTAGAACATTTGCATTTGCGGGGCACATTCCTCAGTGGGAGTTCAGGAAAGGCCAGATAAACATAATTGGCTGCTGTGGGGGCACGTAGCCTGAGGCACTTTTACATTTTAAAACCACATTTGAATATTGTGTTTCCAACACGTTTACAAACAATGTATTAGACATAGGGAAAATTCCCACTGTGACCTACATGTAAAGTCCCCATCCAATTTACGACTATATTTTCCTATGTTTACATCCCCTGAAATGAATGACTTTGCCAACACTGACTTGTATCAGTTTGTCACTAGAGCAATGTTTTCACATTC
The DNA here is from genome assembly GCA_026686955.1 of Epinephelus cyanopodus. Taxonomy (NCBI): domain Eukaryota; kingdom Metazoa; phylum Chordata; class Actinopteri; order Perciformes; family Serranidae; genus Epinephelus; species Epinephelus cyanopodus. The sequence continues at coordinate 23,895,684 of CM048925.1, read as the reverse complement.
CTCTGCTGAAGGGGGTGAAGTCTATGCACTTCCCTAAAATCGGATTTGGCCTGACTGAAGCTCAAACATGTATGGCTGAATCTCTCCGATGTTTCCTCTAACGTTAACACAAGCCGTCTTGATTTGCGCTGCTCTTTCAGCAGTCAACTTAGTGCTAGTCTCCCATAGCCAGACCTATTTCCACACGTTGTTTTAGCGCTGTAAAAAGAGATCTGCTACTGGCCCATTTGTGGATTTTTTTGTCCTTTTTTACATGCTTTAAAACATGTCTTGAGGGGGACTATTTTTCGACTAATATCTCCTGTTTTTAAAACTGTTCTATTTTCCGATACAAGGGTGAAAACCTGCATTGGCTGATCTAACTTGAAAACTTTTGGTTGTTCTAAAACTGCTGTTATAAAGTGGTAAAAGTCTGACAGCTCTGACAATAATATCCAGGGATAATCCCTGTGTTCTTCAAAGTTTAGGTGCAAATCCTTCCAGAAGCCTGACGCACTCCTAAGAGCATCAATTTCTCAGTTGCCTGTGTCCAGGATATACTGCATATTTTCCATTGTCTCTGTCTCCAGTCTACTCTCAGCCAATCATCTGCAAGGCTGGAGCAGATCTGCTGAGAACCCACTTCCTGCCAACACTGGACAAACTGAAGAAGAAGACAGTGAAGGTGAGAGCCTAAAATATACTGTACATGGTATCACAGCAGCACATTGTATCCACTGCTTAGTGACACCTGTGGTTAAAGTAGATTTTTTTGCTGACTCCATCATAAGCTGCTGAAGCTGTACTGTATATATTGAGCTGTGAGTAGTCGGAGGAGCTAGCACAAGAACATTATGTTCAGTCACATCATCTACCGAGAGTAAAAATATCTCTGTCACGTATTGAGAGAACATACAGACAGAAGATTATTACCATTGAGTTGGAGGGGGTTGTGTGTGAGAACTATGTTAATGAATTGATGTGCTGCAAATGAAGGTTGTGGCTGAAGAGGAGCTGCTGAAGGCAGACGGTAAAAGTGACAACCAGGAGGCCGAGCTGCAAATCCTAGATGAGTTTGCTGTGCTCTGCAGAGACCTGTATGCCTTCTACCCCATGCTTATCCGTTATGTGGACAACAACAGGTACAGTACTGGCAAAAAAAATTTGTTTTTATTTTAAGTTTTTGATGTGTTAAAATTAATTTGTTCAGTTTTGAACAGCATGAATATTTTTCTGTAGCCCCTGAGCTTTATCCACCACTATTTCTAGTTTAAGTTTTAATATTATCCTGTCTTGCACTGATGCACCACAACTTAATGATACTTTATAGAAAACCTCCCTGTTTCAAATTCATTGTCCATTCCAGGTCCAGGTGGCTGAAGGAGCCCGATGCAAACTCCACTCAGCTCTTCAGGATGGTGGCTGAGATCTTCATCCTCTGGTGCAAGTCCCACGTAAGGCTTACCATGCAGTCTAGTAGTCTTATCACAGTATGACATTTAATAGCAGAATCCTGATTTTGTGGATGTCTTTTCTGTTTGACCTCTTGTCTTTGCCCTCTGAACCCAGAACTTTAAGCGTGAGGAGCAAAACTTTGTGGTTCAGAATGAGATCAACAACTTGGGCTTCCTGACCGGTGAGGGCAAGGCGAAGATGTCCAAGGTAAATACAATGGATATTGCAGGTGATATGGGTAAATACAAAAGTATAGATATTACTGATTAACTTGATAAAATACATTACAGGATAAGGATGTTAACATTCTGTTTTGTTCTTTATGTAAAAAAAAACAACCCAACAAAACAATGAAAAGACCAAAACCAACAATAAACTGATCCCCCTAACATTTGTAGCCTGTGTTTCCAAAGCCTGATTCAACTTATTCCTCTGTGCTGTGGGGCTCAGACTTTTTTCTAAAACTTTTAAAAACTCATTAATGAGCCATAGTAACGCTGCCTCAACCCATCACTAGCTATGTTTCCATCCAAAAGTGATTTGAATCATTGGGAAATGCACATTAAAAGAAATAAAAATGTATGGACTTTGGTGAAAACTATGAACTCGAACCGGAAACAAAACAACTCTCGCATTCTTCTTCTATGTTTTCTGGTGGTTGGCAACCAGCTTGTAAATTGCATTACCGCCTTCCCGACCCGGAGTGTGGATATCACCATGGAGAGAGGTGCGCTACGTCAGACTTAATTCGAACATAGCTGTTTCCATCCCCCGTTTTGCGATTCAACATTTTTTCGAATCAACCAAAACCCGGCTAAAGCAAGCGTATTTTAGTTTGTGTGAATCAGGGGATTTTAATTCAAATTTTGGCGTTTCCATCATAATTTTCCGATGAAATACTTCTGGATGCGCATCTTAACAGGCTGATGGAAACATAACTACTGTTGCTGTGGAAACATTTTGCCCACCCTCCAGTCTCCCCCCAGGTCATCCAGTTTATATCAGCACCACGAGCTGTGTTGACATTGCTAATGTGGTTAACAGTAATGCTCAAGGGAATTTATGGCCCAAAATGAATCTGCTTACTCACTGGTAGGGTAGCCATGATGTTTCTGCAGAAACATTATCCTGCCACCAGGAAAGTGTTACCCGTTGTTATTGTGAATGATCTGCGCCACTAGTTAACTTAGCTCCCACCCAACCCAGGTGGTGTGCATTGCAGAGCAGAGCAGAGCAGCTAAGGCTAACGTTAGCTAACCAGTGGAGACTGGATGGTGGGCAGTGGGCACTAGGAAAGACATTTACAACACAAAACATTAAAATTTCACCACCTCTAAATGGATAGTGGTTTGAAAGGTAGCACTAAAGCTCACTGAGTCAGTGTAGCCAAAAAAGAAGAAAACCTCTTGTATTTCACATCATTTTGTCTTTTTTTTTTTGCCCATAAAAGTGAACTGGTTAGTTACTGGTCAGTAGGTGTCAGACTATCCTAAGCAAAATAAACCAGAATCTGACTGATTCCTACTGCCAACACTCCTGTTTCCTGGGGTTCCCTGATATTTCTAGACCATCTACCAGCTCCTTTTTCTGTTGTTCTTTCCAAGAGGTTCATGTAATTTGCATGACCCTGGCCCTTATAAATAATAGACATACAGGGATCCATAAATTTTATATGTTTGTCTGATTTGCACCCAAGTTGCCAGAGCATTTTTGAAACACAATCCACACACTACATACATCTTTAACCCATCTGTCACTTCAACCTGGCAACCCACAACCTGATTCAAGGGGCGTGTGCGCAGCTGCTCTCTGCACCGGCAGACAGGCCAGCAAACTTTACATAGTTGTTAGCTACTAGCTACAGCTATAGTTTCCAGCTGTTAAAGGAAATTACTTAAGTTTTTATTTTGGATGCAACTTTATATTTGTGAGATATTTTTAAATGTCTTCAGTAAAAATGAATAGCTGGGCTGATTACAACAGATGTCAGGGGAGTTCACAAGTATTGAGAGACTGACTGACTTTTTAAAATATTATAGAAGTCACTCAAATGACCACTGAGTCATTTCTCTCCTTGAGTTCTTACAAGGGAACAGTAGGAATCATCACTGACTAATCTCCTGTCTACTCGAACTTCATATGGGTCATAAGATGAGCTCTGTACACCAGAAATGTCATCGCCTGGCCGAGAAATGTTCCAGATGTTACTATCAATCTAATGATTTCAGTAGTTAGACAGTGAAAAGGTTTGAGATATTGTCGATACTGTAACATTGACTCAGTAAGGATGAGGTCACTCACAAGGCCTCTAAAGAAAAAGTCTGTTCTTTGGAATTTGACCTCTTCATTCTGTGAGACATCTGTCCTGTCATGAACCCAGGAGATGGAGCAGAGTACACCTTAGTTTTCTCTGGGTTTAATTTGGACTTATCTCGCTCCTCTCCTGCTCCTCCCTTCACTGTGTCAGCACTCTGGAAAAGCTGAACACAACCTGATGGGATCCCAAAGTGCTCCATTCCCTGCTACTGTATTTCACAGACTTTGCTAATGAAAGGAAAAGTCCTTCTAAGCACTTTGCCTGTGTTTTTAATAGATCCCCTGACATGTGCAGAACACACTGAATATGTAGATGTGAGATGTTTGACGAATCACCTGCATGAATTAAAACCTCTTAAATTGGTCTTTACATGGAGGGTTTACAACATCTGACATTTTATCAGATATGTCTTAGTAAAGTTGGGTCATATATTTGGATGTTGACAGAGTTTGTTCCAGCAGCTGCTCAACTAGCTGTCATACTGAGAGTTTGTTGTTTATTTGTCTTGGCAGAGCTGGTCACTTTATTTATTTGCACTCTTGGGGTGTTTTGACACGATCGTTCACAGTGGAGAAAAGCTCCTCAGCTCTTGATCCTGAAGGACTCTGCTTGTTGAGTGATTTATGTTGAAGCACTCCTGGTCCTAGTATGTGATTTATCTTTACCAAAAGGTTGAAGGTGGAAAACACTGTTTTTGTCCCCTGACAGCGTAGTCTTAGGAAATTGGATCTCAGATTTTGAAGCTAAATTTGATTGGAGTGCTAAATTTGAAAAAAACGTGTTTGTTAAGAATACTCAAAATAGGCAGCTTATCTAAAATATTCCTGCTTCTGTGGTGTTGGCATTTCAAACCTGCCTGCAGCCTGCAGTACCTGGGAGCATCCATTGACACGCGTCAGTTATCGCTTTCAGTGTGTTTGGCTTGTGAAGATTATATTCAAAAGTCTACAGGTTTCGAGTACCTTAAACCGCTACAGAGTTCAGTCTTATGATCATAGAGTAATGTATTTTCTCTCTGTAGTCAGGGGGGGACCAGGAGAGGAAACACAAGCGCCGTCGAGGCGAGTATTACTCCATCCAGACCTCCCTGATCGTAGCTGCCCTGAAAAAGATGCTGCCCATCGGCCTCAACATGTGCACCCCAGGAGACCAGGAGCTCATCTCCCTCGCCAAGATACGCTACAGTCTGGTAAGCCAACAAAACCAGAACCTGGTGCGAAGGCTTTTAGACCACCTAAATCCTAACTAACTGAATAGTTCTAACGTTAATTATTTTAAGGTCAGTTTTATAAGGTCCAACATGAACTCTCTCTCTCTTATTATGCTGTCTTTATATTCAGCCATATCATTTTTTTTGACACAGCAGCCTTTGTTTGCATTACAGACTTCAGTCACTATTTCATTATGTTAGAGGATATCCAAAAGGAGCCAGAAAAATTAAGGCAGAGCATTTTCTTTATGCAAATTAAGCCCTGTACTGACATAAGATTTCTTCTTTATTCAATATTTATAGAATTACAAATATTTTTCAAATGTAGTCCAGTATATTAGCATTATACACGTGTAAGCACCCTGACCATTTACTTTTAAGTATAGCAATAGTGTAATAACATCTAATTTTTTCTTTTGAATATGCTGTCTCTTCATAGAAAGACACAGATGATGAGGTGAAGGAGCACTTGCGTCAAAATTTCCACCTCCAGGACAAGGTGAGATGATGCTTTCTAGTTGAAATGTTACCAGCAAGAGCAGTTTAGGTAATATAAGTGTAATGCTGCTGTTTATTTATTGATTTCATGGTTATTGTGTCATAGTCTGACGACCCAGCTGTCCAGTGGCAGCTGAACCTTTACAAAGACGTGGTGGTGAAGAGTGAGGAACCCGCAAATGTAGAACACTCAGTGGACAGAGTGCAGTGCATCTCAGCTGCTGTCTTCCACCTGGAGCAGGTAGGAACACAGTTCTGTCCTTCATGTGTACCCACATGACAACAGTAACATAAATGAAGACCACAAATACCCAGGTGATACATTATTAACAAGGGTGCAAAAGGCAGCATTTTCTAAATATGTGAGTTGCCTATATCGCATGACACAAAGCAGTACCTTCAAGTGGGGAAACACTTTTCTGTTGGTATTCTGTTGATTGTCTTATTATTTGACAAAAGTTTTGATAATCAATCAGCTCTTAAAATGTCATTAAGTAGGAAAAGGATGGAGATAAAGAAAAAATAGCAAATATTCACAGTTTCATCTTCTCTAATGTGAGGATTTTCTGCATTTTATATCATAAATAAAATATTTTGTGGTCTGGGACTGTTGGTCAGACAGATCAAGCAATTCAAAGAGTTTTTTTTTCTAGCAATAACTTATTTTACATAATACAGTACCAAGCACATAGCATCTTTATTCAGAGTTGGTACGAGGTGCTTCAAGTACTTAAATTTGGCATTCAGAAATTGAAGTATTGGAATACTTTGAAGATCAGCCATTTTTTAATTTGGTCCATGAAAAAAAGTATTTCAGTAAACTTGAGAAGATAACTGAATGATACATTATTTTATGAAACATATTAGAAAAATGTTTTGAACTAGAAAGCCCAGGATTGCTGTGCTTGCAATTATTTCCAAATGCTGTATGAGCAGCATGAGCATCTCGGTGGCAACAGATTGGAAAACGCAAGTAAATAGTCAGTGTCAGGACATTTAGCTAGACTGGGAAACACCGGAGAAGCGTCAGCCGTTAGCATGAGCTTTGAGCTGTAATTAGGCAGTAAGTAAGCAGCTGTGTGTGTCTGCGGATGGTGCAGCTGTTGAATGGATTTGTGGAGTTTGTTGGTTGTTGTCAGCAGGTAGCACCGCTTGTTACCAGCTGAACTGCAGCAAAGCGAGCAGATCATTTTTTGATTCCCACGGGACTGCACTCAGATCCCGACTGTCTAGAGAAGGTTTATAGTTTGATGGTGTATGACAGGCAGGTATGATGCTTTGTTATCTGTGAGTGTAGCTGTGCTGTAAGAAAACAGTCTGAACTCAGCGGAGCTTTCTCTGACTGAGCTGAAGTTTTATTCACTTTTAATCATTGACTGTGTGAGAGGACATGAAATTAAACCTCCAGACTAACATGGTGCAGATTTAGAAAGAATTCAGGCTGAACTAAAGTGATTTTAAACAGTTATTTTTCTGCTTTGCCAATTACATGAATAGTGACATAAAAATCATATAATGAATAGTAATAATCATGAATAACCACTTGATTAATAGTAAGTTCACTTTAGAAAACATTTTTATCCATTAGAATAAAAATGAGTGCTTAAAAAATGATTGAAAGTCTTTGACTTTTATTTTTCTGTCCCTCAGGTGGAGCAGCCTCTGAGAAATAAAAAGTTGGTGTGGCATAAGCTGCTCTCCAAACAGCGCAAGCGTGCGGTTGTGGCTTGTTTCCGCATGGCTCCACTCTACAATCTACCCAGGTTAGTCTCTGTCACACCTGTCACACTTGTTGAACTGATATACAATGTCAATACTTAAATATTGACATGACGTTATAAAAACAACGACAAAATAAAACAGTTTAAATCATTGCTTTGTCTCAATCTAACCGAACATAACAAACAGGCACCAAGTAGTTGTGGGGGGTGGGTCTTAATTGTGTGCCCATGTAAACCCCTCATCACCTCCCTAATGACATTCTCTCCTCTGTGTTGTTTTCTTGCATAACACTACCTCATCCTCCCTCAGATACAAAAATAATAATTACTTCCTGAATGGCTATCGGGAGGTTTGGCTGGAAAGGGCATTCAAAGCCTCCAGCTTTGACCGCCTGTTCTCCCTGCTGACGGTAAAGTGAAACTACAGGGCGAATGCTTCATCTGTTCAACCCTCCCTTCATCCACCAGGCCGCGGACCGATCTCTGCCTAGCAACCAATTGTTTCTGCACTGTTGATTCTGATTGGTCAGCTAGAATGAGCCCAAGAATTGACTGAAACAAACTTATTTGGAAAGTGGGAACACACTGCGAGCTGCAGGCCTTTGTCTCATTTCAGGTGTACCCTGAAGGAAGGAATGAAGAAAGGAGAGAAGAAGAAAGACAGAAATCTATTGAATACAATTTTGACTTTGATTAGTTGGCCACCTGGGTTAGAAAGTCTGCTTGATTACAGTAATATACAGTATAAAAGTTGTTTTATGTTATTTTGCTTCCTGCTCTTATGATGATTTATAAAAAATTTTCATCATACATTTTCCAAAGGTTGTGCAGTTTTACAACACATCTGTGCGTCTTTAAGAAAAACATGTGATGTAAATCTAATAATTGCAAGAAAAGAAGGTGTTAATGCACTGACTTGTTGGAAAACTGCACATCTCCCCTAAAGTGTGCATGTCTCTTCTGATGAATTCTACAACCTGATGGAAGTAACTGCAGTTATTTTAGAGACCAAACGTGACCAGTCAGAAGAGCCAGTGGGTCCCACATTGACCAGTCACCACCCTGCCTGAAATGCACTTCCTGTAACCCCTTCCTCCCCCTACATCTCTCCTTCCTGTCTCCTCCAAAAACTCACCAGAACCCACCCTAATGCCACTGTACCTCCCTCCCCACTCCCCTCCATTCCTCCCCAACTCCCCTCACCTCCCCCCTTCCCAGGCATCGCGCTATCAACTTCTTCATCCCGGCCTATCAGAGACTTTGGATAGAGGCAGAGGAGTACTCCTTTGAGGAGAAGCTAGTTCAGGATCTGGCAGTAAGTACTGGGCTCGCCTTGCCCTTGCCGCGCGTGCCCTGCGTTGGCACCCCTCTGCCAGTCCTGTCTGCCGAATGCTTCTTTAGCTCCGCGCCCGTCGAGCCTTGGGAGCGCGCCCGGGTGGGGACCCCGCCCAAAGCACCCAGGGGCGGCCCCCGCTCTAGGCGTGCGAAACCCTTCAAACAGAGATCCGTCAGGGGTCAGAGGCTGCATGACCAACTAAGGAGACACAGGGCCAGCTCCGGCGCTCACAGCTCTAGAAAAGCAGGCTTTGCCTTTCTGACAGCAGTGGTAAGGAGGGCCTCTCACTAGGAGTCACTAGCTGTTTGGCTGTCAGATCTGGATCCAACCCATCAGTTGTCTTTTCGCTGTACTCTGTAAGTCTGTAGCGTGAGTGTGAAGGTGACGTTATAGTTCGTTCTGTGGCCGTGACGTCAGTGGCATGCTCGCGTAGTCATGTGAAGATCACATTTCATATTAGACCTTTGTGCGCAGATGTGCCGCAAATTCATCAAGACACTAAAACTAGAAGTACAGCCTTAGATACAGTTGCTCAAAAATCGGATTATTCATACTTGTTGGGAATTATTTTTAGTGTTAGTTTAATTGTACAAATCTGTCAAATTCGTCTGGACTTGTGGAGATTTGTGTAGCTGTGATAGTCTCTCTTTGTAAGGCTGTTAGTGTCATTCTTCATGTTCAAAGTCATATCACCAAATGGCTTACTGCTTGCATCTGTTTGCTGTAACATGCATGTATTTGACAACTAGTTCCAGTGCTGTTCATCACCCACTGTTAACTTCCTCGCCCTGTCCTTTCCACGGATCACCAGGACATGACAAACTCTCATCTGCATGCCAGTGCTAGTTGAATGTTACTGACTCATTTCAGTGTTTTTGACAAATGAGTGAATGTGCACAATTGTCAGTGAGTTTGTGAAGATTAAAAAAGAAAAACAAGAGATTTCATGAGAAGGATGATAAGTGATCAGATGAGACTTGGGCAGAGCTAACTGTTGCCACCTGTGGACTCCTGCAGAAAACCCCGATGAAAATTGTGGAGGAGGAGGAAGAGGAGGTGGCTGAGATCCAGCCAGACCCTCTCCACCAACTCATCCTCCACTTCAGCCACAACGCTCTGACAGAAAGAAGGTAAAAGAATTAAATCACTGAACACAATAGTGACTATTTTACAACGCGCTTTTTATAAAGTATAGCAATTTGATATATATTTTTGATACTTGTTAACTTATGACTTCCCTCCTTTTCAGTTACTTGGAAGAGGATCCTTTGTATATTGCATATGCAGACATGATGGCAAAGGTAGTGGCCTTTGAGTTCTTTCCAAGTATAAATAATTCTGGTAAGACATTGGTTAATAACATGAAAAAATGAGCTTTGAATGTTGACTTTTGTGTCTTCAGAGCTGTGCAGAGGATGAGGAGGAAGAAGAGGAGGAAGGGAAAGAAAAGACTTTTGAGGTCTGCTCTGATTTAGGCAGAGATCCTCTTTAGAGTGGCTCTGTCAGACTTACAATAATGTCCCTTATTTTAGTTAACTTTATCAAAACTCTGTTACCTGCAAAGAATTCAAACAGGTACAATAAAATGTGTGTTGATGATGACTGTTCTGTGTGTGTGTGTGTGTGTGTGTGTGTGTGTGTGTGTCGCTCCTCAGGAAAAGGAGATGGAAAAGCAGAAGATCCTGTATCAGCAGGCGAGGCTGCACGCCCGTGGGGCCGCCGAGATGGTGCTGCAAATGATCAGTGCGAGTAAAGGTAACGACAAGCTTATCGTTTCTACGGCTCACCGTTTTGAAGGCAGTTCAAAGGAAATTATTCTGTTACCTTTCTGCTGTTTTCAGGTGATAGCCGATAGTGGCCTCTTACTGGACAGTTAAGTCACTTCTGTAATCCACAGAAATGGAGGTTCTTCTTGGGTCAACAGGCGTTTGTTCTTTTTTATTTGAATAATTACTTAAAATATTTTCTGTGAGTGATTATTTGATTTGCAGGCCTTAATGTATCAGATTTCTCTCCTGCTTATAGGATGTGTTGGATCACCCTGCCTTTAAACAACTGCCAGCCCACAAGAATGTAATTTTCCTGAGGTTCACTAGAGAGTTTTAGCTCCACAAGAGGCCCGGTGCACTTAAGATGTTTTTTATTGGTTTGGTTTTGTTTATTTAATATTTTCTGGGGCATTTTACAGCTTAATTTGATCATTACAAGGGAAGGGAAAGAGAGGCCGCACTCAAACTAAGGCAGCTGCAGCGAGGGCTCAGCCTCAACGGTATATACTCCATCCGATGAGCTACTTGGGATGCCCCGAGGGGTTTTTCATCGTTGACAGAAAAACATCCTGGGGAAAACAATGAATACTTATGAGACTATTCACTGCAGAGAAATCAAAACACAAAGGTAGCTTTCAATCTAAAAACAATGTATGTTTTGTAATGTTGACACAATACTGGGATTTCTAACTTTCATACAAAATATCAAAGGGCGATACTATTTTCAATACCACGGTGAAAAGTTGACTTTAAGGGCAAACAATTGAAAGTATTTATTAAAAGATAAATGATAATTTTGATGGTGATAATGTTTTGATACCAAGACTTATAACCTTATTGTATGCACACAGAGTATTCACTGAACCCTCTGATGTGCTGCCTTTACCAGTCAGTCTCCTCCGTGTTGCTGACTCACAGCTTTTATCTGACATTATTCCTTTCTAATCAGGTCGTCTGGGCCCCATGGTGACCTGCACCCTCAAACTGGGAATTGCCATCTTAAATGGAGGCAATGTGCAAGTTCAGCAGGTCAGATTATACGGATGAGATATCCAAATATATGTATCTGCTTTTTTCCTATTAACCATAACATTTGTTATTTTGTTGTCCATCCATCAATGTGTGTGTGTGTGTGTGTGTGTGTGTGTATATATGTATGTATGTATAGGATGTTTAATGCATTTTATCTCGTATCCCAGAAAATGCTTGATTACCTGAAAGAGAAAAGAGATGCAGGCTTTTTCAAGAGTCTCTCAGGACTGATGCAGTCTTGCAGGTACTGTTATATAATCTATACTGCTTAAAGGAACTTCTGTGCAGACATTAAGTGCTTCTATTTTACTGTTGAGTTTTCTACCACCAGTGTCTTGGACTTGAATGCGTTTGAGAGGCAGAACAAAGCAGAAGGACTTGGCATGGTGACAGAGGAAGGCTCAAGTAAGTGAAAAGAAGCTTTTTATATATATATATATATATATATATATATATATATATATATTTGATATTCTGCCTCTTTTTTCCTTCCTTAGTCCTCTGAGCATCATATTTTTGAAAGTTTTCTCCCATGAAATTCAGTAGAAATTTCCCTTCACCTTAACTAAACTAATGCTGAACCATGACAACTGTATAATGTCAGTGTCCATTCGAAGCTGTCCCTAGTTAGTAGTTTCTGTGGCCCTCGTAGATGAAACAATCAAAATTACATTGCTGACAATGTGAATTTTGATTAAAGGAATACTTTGCTCACAATGAGCCTTTTGTACATCAAACAGTCATACCATTTTACCTTGAATTTGGAAAGAAAACTTTGTTTTTCTTGCTCACCTCCACCGAAAATGTAGAAGATATTGATTTATTGATTGATTGAGGACTCCATTTAGCAATAGAAAAACTATATCAAAAACTCAAACACAGCTTGTGCAGCATAATCCAGGTGTAATTTATCCAGCCATTTGCTCACTACCACAAACACACATGAACACATGTATCTTTGCTAAAACAACCTGACTTTGATGAGAGCATAGATAAGTTTCAGTTCAGTTTTAAATAATTTTTCAGCAACAATTGCACGTGTTTGGGAAGCACTGAGCATATGGCTGGATAAATGAGAGTTGAATTATACTGCTTTACTTGTGTATGCTGTTTTGCCATTAAACAGCTGCTAAATAGCTGCTAAACAGCAATCCCCAGTCTATCAGTATATCATATGTTCACTGTTATCCGTAGAGGCATGTGAGGAAAAACAAAGTTGTCTTCACGAATTCAAGGTAACACAGCATGGCGGATATACAAATGGTGATTTTGTGGCTGAAGTTTTCCTTTAATACTAAAATAGTTTGTTGCTTGCGCTACAGTCTTGAAGTCACTGAAGTCGTCGTGTGGTGTCTTTAATGTCTTCTTTTGCAGTGAAAAAAAGCCAGAGTCGTTTAGAAATATATTGTGGGGGCTGTGTAGTACGTAGTATGGGATTCAGTATAAGTATAAACCCACTTTCTGTTAACCTTTATGATGATACTGAGGCAGGAATGTGTCCTGTATCCTGTCATTTCAGAACAGTGGGTGGCTGTCAGCGGTGCAGAACTTGTCTTAGAGGACATGGTCCAGCATTAAAGCAAATCTTTGTCCAACATTAAACATAAACTATCTTCACTCGACGCTTTTCACATCAAACTATGTTCGTCTTTCCATCATTCAGTCCTCTGCTAAACATTTCCACCGAGTTCTGTGTTTTAACAAGTCACTGTTACTACTCGTGTCTCTGTTACTGTTATGGGTTTTCCACCATGACCGAACTCTTATTTGGTACTCATCTCGGATACAACATAGACACAACCCAGGCCTATGATTTCCCCCTTCTAAAATTATTCTTTTTAACTGCATGACTTTGGTTTTCACTCGTAGCCAATATATTCATAATTCTTCGTACTGTAACTCAATGTCCTCTCTTTTTGCTTATGTCTTTGTGTATTGTTTGTCTCCTTCCTGTCATTTAAAAAATCCCATCGATGGCAGTCCACACTCAGCGGGGTAAATAGCAAATTTAGATCATCCTGATATGGCTATGCTTCCACCCTGAATGTCTCCTCCATATCTGTGGTCCATACTCCCTGCTTTACTTGGTACCCGGCCTCTCCCTCCCTCAGATTTCTGTAGGGACAAACTGTGCATGCAGAGTGTACACAGAAAGTGGATCTTCAGAATACCATTTCCCTTCATGTTAACATTTACTAATGCAAATCCTATTACTGATGCTCAAATCTGTTGTTCCAAGGCTATCAGTGCCACCTCTCAAGGGTTTGACTGAAGGTTTGTGGAGCCTTCCACAGCCTAAGCAAAGCTTTGTCTTGCTTTGGATTTTGGGCCTATTTCACAAAGCTGGTTTCCATTCAGATGTCTAACTTTCACATGGTTTTTATCTGCTCACAGAAATGTTTTGTGCTCATTCTGTTCAGCTCTGATGACTGGATTATCTGATTGATTTTATTTTTTTAAGTGAGTTATTAAGCTACGTCTGTCCGCTGCTTTTTTTCTGAAATGATACCCTTCATCAGGCCCAATCCCGGCCTACATGTGAAAGTTATCAGGCTTCCTCCAGCTTATGGAAATGTCCTAGTGTTTCACTGTTGTTTAATCTAAAAGCATTTTTACAATAAGCACTTTGGATTCAGTTTTGAACTTGCAATCTAAAGGCCCTGGACTTCAAACATGTATTGAACATGAAACCCGTCCTGCTTGCCTCATATTAATCGCTTCTGAGGGGGGTTTCGCATACTGTTAGACCTTCTTATGTTGAGTAAGTAAAAACTAAAATTACTTTGCGTACTGTCACAGTTTTAGTCACCAAGTTGTCTTTTCTTCTAAGGTTCCAAGGTGCTACAGAATGATGAGTTTACTAAAGATCTGTTCCGGTTTTTGCAACTTCTGTGCGAGGGGCACAATGGAGGTGAGGTCATGCTTAATGTGCACTTTCAGTAATGTATCTTCATCATAATTTGGAGCATTGTTTTGTTTGTGTAAGTGGTTTCCGCACTTTAACACAAGGGCACAGTGATCCATAAGAGGAGGAAAGAGCGTAGATGAGAAAATATTTCTTTCTATCAGATTTCCAGAATTTCCTGAGAACCCAAACTGGAAACACAACCACAGTTAACATCATCATTAGCACTGTGGACTATCTGCTACGGCTTCAGGTGTGAGACACAAAAGTATAATGCCACAAAATGTACACACGTTATTCCTTAAAAGATTCTCCTACTCGTGTCACCATTTTCATTGTCTACCAATGGGATCCTGCTCTCCAGGAATCTATCAGTGACTTCTACTGGTATTACTCCGGCAAAGATGTTATTGATGAGACTGGAAAAGTCAACTTCTCCAAAGCTTTAGACGTTGCCAAGCAGATATTCAACTCACTGACTGAGTATATTCAGGTAAGAAGCTGATCCCTCAGTCAACACTGTTAAATACACAATGTAAATTACTTTCATCAGACATTTCACTGTGTGTTTCTTTCCCTCCTCATACCCACTATTTCCCTTTCCTACAGGGCCCGTGTATTGGGAACCAGCAGAGTTTAGCTCACAGCAGACTGTGGGATGCAGTTGTAGGCTTCTTGCATGTATTTGCCAACATGCAAATGAAGCTGTCTCAGGTACAGTAAACCTTGCAGTTTTTGTACTTGTAAAGCATCTTTTTTTTAAAGAAAACGGTTCAGCTTGAGAGGTTAAAATGAAAACACGCAAAACTCATGTTCCGAAGTGCATTAAAGAAATAAGCCTCAAAGATGCAACACAATGTATTTCAAGTTATCATTTGTAAACCATAATTAACATAGTATCTATTACACAGTACGGTGACTTAAAGCAGGGGCCCCCAGCCGTCTTTGGCTTGTAATAGCTTAAAATAGACAAAGTCTCATTGTGATCCATCATGGCAAATTGTAACCTTAAGCCCAGTTCAGACAAATGATTCACGACGAGATGAAACCATTTTAGAACGTTGCATAAAAAAGTTGCAGCAGTGTGAACTGGCCATCTGACCTCGACTCGAGCCGGCTGATGGTGTCACCTGCAACCTAGCTGGTCAAATCACCGGCGGCTGATTTAGAATGTAAGGAGCGTCACCTGTTTCTACTACAAAATGCAGCTGTAGCCAGTATCTCACTATCACTATCCTCAGTTATATTTTAAGAAACTACAAATTATATTCAGCCACAAAATAAGCCTAAAAAGCTATAGAGAGATGATACACCATCTCATCTAGTTGCATTGGTGTGAGCCGGCAGATTTTTAGAACGTTGCAGAACAGTGCATTGCAAGTTGTTGCCTGTTTCAGCTCGTCTTGCCGCGAATTTTTGGTCTGAATTGGGCGTTAGTGTCGTTACAAGTTGTAAGCAGTTATAATAAGAATTGTTTAATTGTAAGGATTTTTGGAGGCCTGAAGAGGTATTCCGAAGTTCACAAAAAAGCAAAGAAAAGAGATTTGTTCAACAGAATTACTCCTTTCTTTCTTATTACTTTGATCATCTTGTGCCCTCTTGGGAACCACTTGGGAACCACTGTGTAGACGCATACAGCATTATGACATGAAACTGCAAGTCTTAAGTCTCTATTTAATAATGATCGTGTGGTAAAGGCATTGATAATACACTCCTCATACATGGACATCTTAGTTAACAACTTTGAGTTTTGCCTTCGGAGAACTCCTTCACAGCAAAGCTTTCACAAAAAGACTCATCTTGTTGTAGGATGCCAGTCAGATTGAGCTGTTGAAGGAGCTGATGGATTTACAGAAGGACATGGTTGTCATGTTGCTGTCTCTGCTAGAGGGTAAGAGCCTGAAGCTGTCATTCGCTGTCAAAGAAATGACAAAAGAATGAAAATCTGTTGCCTGAACATCTCAAAATATTTGTAACACAAACATGCTGACACAGTTCAAGTACATGCCTGCTAAGTTTTTTTTTTTAGTACAAGTCATGTAGTACATAACGCATTGTGTTTGTGTATAATTAGGTAATGTGGTGAATGGAACAATTGGAAAGCAGATGGTTGACACCCTGGTGGAGTCGTCTAACAATGTGGAGATGATCCTCAAGTTCTTTGATATGTTCCTTAAACTGAAGGACCTGACGACCTCTGACAGCTTCAGAGAGTATGACCCCGAGTGTAAAGGCATTATTTCAAAGAAGGAGTTCCAGAAGTCAATGGAGAGCCAGAAGCAGTACATCCAGTCTGAGATTGAATTCCTGCTCTCGTGTGCAGAGGCCGATGAGAATGATATGTTCAACTACAAGGAGTTTGTGGAGCGGTTCCACGAGCCAGCCAAAGAAATCGGCTTCAATGTGGCAGTGCTTCTGACCAACCTGTCTGAACACATGCCACACGACTCCAGACTCGCCACCTTCTTAGACCTAGCAGAGAGCGTACTCAGCTACTTTGAGCCTTACCTGGGTCGTATTGAAATCATGGGCAGCGCAAAGCGTATCGAGAGGGTGTACTTTGAGATCAGTGAGTCGAGCCGTGAGCAGTGGGAGAAGCCGCAGGTCAAAGAGTCCAAGCGCCAGTTCATCTTTGACGTGGTCAATGAGGGCACGGAGAGCGAGAAGATGGAGATGTTTGTCAATTTCTGTGAGGACACCATTTTTGAGATGCAGCTGGCCTCACAGATCTCTGAGCCAGATGCAGTTGAACAACCTGAGGAGGAGGAAGAGGAAGAAGCACACAGTATCCTGGACGAGTTGGCTGAGGAGGAAGAGGGCGCCCTGGAGTCTGCCTCAGCCTTTACCACCGCATGCCACTCAGTCAAGAAAAAGGTTGCCTCCGTCCGCCAAATCTTTTCTATGAAAAACGTGCGTAAGCAGTTCAAGAAAATGAAGAACCTGAGCATCAGGGAGATTATCACCGGCTTCTTCTCCTTCTTCTGGATGCTCTTCACCGGCTTCTTCAAGGGAATCTACGGCCTCATCTTTGGGTTCTTCCACGTCATCTGGTCCTCCATGTTTGGCGGTGGCCTGGTTGAGGGAGCCAAGAACATGAAGGTGACAGACATCCTTGGAAATATGCCTGACCCAACTCAGTTTGGTATCCATGGAGATGTGATTGAAGGAGAGAAAGTGGAGGCCATAGAGTCATCAGGAAGCTTAGACACAGCCATGGCACCAGCAGGCGACCTAGCAGAGGTCGACGCGATGATGGAGATGCTGTCGAATCCCAAGAAAGAGGGAGGAAAACATTCGGAGCCGGGTCTGGGTGATGTTTCTGAGTTGAGTGCAGAGACCTCCAGTGCTGATCAGAAGAAGGTTTGTAATCACAATTCAATAACTTGTCAGTGTAATGAATGACTTTAAAATGCTGTAGATATCAGATTTTCATTATCACTTTATGAAAATGTGTCACTACCATTGCAGAAAACTGCATCCAAGCCTGCTGAAACCCCCGAGAGCGAACCAGAGAAAGCAGAGTGAGTATAATTAAGTGAGAGGAAAATTAATTATTGTAATACAAAATCAAATGAACTGTTTTGAATACAGCACAGAGAACCAGGAGAAGGAGGACAAGCCAAAGACGGAGGAGGAGGCAAAGGAGCCAGAGGCCGAGGAGAAGCCCAAGGCCAGATCAAGCCAACCTAAAGAGGCGGCGGCGGGCTCCATGTGGAGTATTTTTGCTGTTTTGGATGTCTATGTGACCAAACTGCTGGTGAGCCCTCAAATTACTTATACTTTAGTATTTTCAAAATATATTTTTCTTCAGTATTCTTTGGTTCAGATCGCACTCTTAGTTTTGTAAACAGTTGCCAAAATGTGGTAAATTACAAAGCAGTCAGCAGTTTGTCTCTCCGTCTGTTTCAACTTCTCTCTACAGAACTATTTGGCTCGTAACTTCTACAACCTGCGTTTCCTGGCTCTGTTTGTGTGCTTTGCCATCAACTTCATTCTTCTCTTCTACAAGGTAACTTAAGTCAAGTTTCTTTGCAAATTTAGTGCAAATTTTGATGGAATTTCCAGAAAAGGGAAAAGAAAATCTAAAGTAATGTGTGTCTCTTCTACTACTGTTTAGTAGTAGTAGTTTGGGGTTTGATGCAGCGAGATTAACAGAAGAAGAGGTTGCAACAATACCAAAAACGCATTTGTTCAAATTTCAAGCAATGGAAAACCATGTGGAAAATGTGATGGAAATATGGCATTTATGTCATATTTACATCATTTTTAGTCTTATGAGTTTGAGTTTAATTTGCCAAGTCTGTCTGTTGTCTGTGTCTGTTCCCGCCTTAGCCAGGCTTGAAAGTTTTTTGGTAATATTTCTACTTCTTTTCGCCCTTTAATTCTGGTGCTTCAGCCCAGATCTACCTAAATTGAAAATTAGTGGAAAAACACTGGAAACAAACTTTCAGTTACCAAAGCCAAATGTTAGCCGCTCTTTTGAACTTGTGATTGTTTCATCAGTTTCTTAAAGAAACCCTTTTTTGTTAACAATATAGGCCAAACTTCTCAAATGTTTTAATGTCGTCTTAATACAAGAAGCTGTACAAGAACATGTCTGAATAAAATATAATCTATAAGTGGAAATTCTTACCAAAGAAAGTTGCAAGACCAGACATTCAATGCCAACCTTTTGACGATCCTCATTTCATGATACCAGTATGAACAAGTAAGAGTACCAGCTAAAAGCGTAGTTGGAGTCAGCTACTGTATAGTCTGAAAACTAAAACTAGAAACAGTTATTAGAAATGTGTAGTGGGAAAAACAGAAGTAACAAAAAAATACTTCAAATGACAGATAATTAATTATTTGTTTAAGTTGTATTCATTCTTTACTCTTTGCTCTTTAGGTCACCGGTGAAAGTGATGATGAGGAAGTAGATGAGGCAATGACCTGGGGTGGCGATGAGGAGGATGATGGTGAGGACACACTCTTCGACATGGATGAGTTTGTCCTGCAGGAGAGCACCGGCTACATGTTACCAACTCTGCGCTTCCTGGCTATATTCCACACCGTCATCTCACTCATCTGTCTGTTAGGATACTACTTCCTAAAGGTAGGTCTTTTTCTTTGCAGATGATCCCATTTCATAAGTTACAGTTTTAGTCACTCGCCTTTGATATTTTACCTCCAGGTTCCTTTGGTGGTATTCAAGAGGGAGAAGGAGATTGCCAGGAAGCTTGAATTTGACGGTCTCTACATCACCGAACAGCCATCTGATGAGGACATCAAGGGCCAGTGGGATCGACTCGTCATCAACACCCCGTGAGTCACTGGCCTCTTTTACACTGGGCATTAACATTAGTCTCAAATCTGAATTTTCCGATTTTTTTGTTTATTACTTTTTTTTAAAATATGGGTTATTGAACAACCTGTCTTTATGAAGTTAAAAAGGTTTTTTTTTTCCCACCAACACAGATTATCACGCACACTTTTTCTAGTGAACAGATGTTAAATCCCTTGTCCTGCTTGTTCCAATATCCATTCATTTCATAACATCGGTTTATCTGTTCCACCTTTTGGATCATCAGCATGACATAAGCAGTTCATGGGAATAATAATTATATTAATCCTTAAGTTGATTGATAGAGAATTAATCAACAGCAACAGATAAATCGTCAATTTATCAGATAAAATCATTTGTAGGTTCCAGCTTTTCCAGTGTGAGCATTTGCAGGTTTTTCTCCATGTCATATTATAATAAACTAAATCCTTTTTACTATTGATTGTGAACAACTGCACAGTTGTTTGGACAAACAGTGTGCTGTTAGAAACTGTGGTGGGTATTTGTCCTTATTTTCTGACATTTTATGAAATAAACAAATCATACTACAAAAGCATGGGGTGCTTAAATGAACAGCACTAGTTCTCACCTGGATATTGTCATTTTTTTAAATGTACAAAAATGTGTGCTATTGGGATAATTTGAATCACAAAACAATTCTTTACATAGTGAATTTATTCACTATATTTATTCACTATACACCGACAAAAATAGCCATCACATTTTGTGGCAATACAGCAAGTATCAGACTTTGGGAGGGAATTAAATGAAAGCTTCTCTAATAGATATATTTGATGAAACTATTTGTTTTACCACAGCTGAGTCTCACTTCTACTTTCTACTACTTCTACAGGTCTTTCCCCAACAACTACTGGGACAAGTTTATAAAGCGCAAGGTGAGTCTGAAAGAAGACTTTCACGTCAAAGTGGTGACAACTGATCAAGAGATCAAGACAAAAATAGAGGATGCAACTAGATATAGTGATATTGTATCTGTCAGTCTGGATTCCTACTGAATCACATCAGGGGTTGTTAAATGTTTTTGTGTTCAAACCATCTAATTACCCCACCAAGGAGGTTATGCTTTTGGTTTGGTTTATTTGTCAGCAGGATGACAGAAAAACTACTGGCCTGAATTTCATGAAACTTAGTGGAAGGGTGTAGCATGGGCCAAGTAAAGCCCCTTTAAATTTAAGGACGGATCTTAAAGTTGCAGTAGATAGAAAGCCTGAAAACGGTAGATTTTTGAGTCTTATCTGAGTTAAGTTTCGTTCGTCTCCGCCCTGAGCCCCTCCTACCAGATGAGCATGCGAGTATTTTATCCTACTTGGTTCTATTTCTCCTTCTCTGGGAGCCTCGGCTCTCCCTCACCGCGCAGCAGCCCGCCCCATCCCTCCCTCGCGGACCCGCACATATACCCCCTTGGCTCGGCTCTCCCTCTCCCTCTCCACAGAGAGCCCTCGGCTCCGCTCCCACAACCAACCCTTGTGCCCTCCGACTGGCCCCAGCCCCACCTCACCCTTCCCCTCCCTCTGGGGCTCCTGGGAACCGAGTTCTGTCTTCCTTTTGTTGGGTTTAGCCATGTAGGCAGTTGTAGCCAATGCTGGAATAGCTATTTTACCTGGTGCACTGTTCGCCATTGCCACTTGCTCTCCCCTTCTGCCAGCGGCATGGAAATGCGCATATGCAGTAGAACAGCCAATAGCAACGCAGTGGTCTGAGCTGACCTTTGATTGGTTGATGCACATCGGCACGATACTGATTCTTTAGAGGCTGAACACAGAGCCATGGTGAGGTGCAGAAACCTATTGTTTGTCTCAGACCACTTGGTTTACAATATGCTTAGAGGATATTTTAAAATTTTTACTCAATTATACCAGAACAATGTTTCCTTCTGGAGCTTTAATTACGGGGTGAAAATACAACTTATTTTAAACTGTCCTTAACATTACAATATAGGAGATTTGGCCTCAGCTGAATAAATGCCATACGACTTAAAATCCAGTAGATGGTAGTAAAGTTTAATAGTGACAAAACAACCAGTAGAGTTGCTTGCATATCACAATCTACAGTCACAGGTACCAGTAGTCCTCTGGGGCAGCGTACACGTATAGTTGTGGAGTACATTATGGAGCCCTCAGGGACAGTGGTTTCATGGAAGAACTGACAATACAGGTTTTTTAAACACTTTTTTTCTAAAACTAAGTTGTGGCTATGAAAATATAACACACATATCATGCAGCTAATTATACTCTTCATAACTCTGTCATAGAAGATATGTAGTTTTCAGTTGTTGTCTAAATGTTGTGCGGCAGTATTAATTGGTGGAAGTTTTACATTCTATGAAATTATGCGTAGTATTATGGAGCATCATGCATTGTTGCAGAGTCTACTAGGCTTGGAGAATACTAGGCTTCTTTCTCACAAGTTTGATGTTAGGTGACTGAGCTGTCCTCCCTTTGTATGTGTAGGTGATCAACAAATACGGTGACCTGTACGGAGCTGAGCGCATCGCTGAACTCTTGGGCCTGGATAAGAGCGCTCTGGACTTTGACCCCACAGTGGAGACTGTAGAGAAGGAAGCTTCCCTGCTGTCCTGGTGAGAACTTCAACCATAATTTCTCCATTTTAAACCACTCAGAATATACATCACTTTCTACTATTGGCAACGGGGAGAATTCCAGATTGCAACCAGCTGAAACTTCTCCTGGCTAGAATTCCTTTAGTGTTCATTGTTCAGGAGGCTTTTATCAGGAGCTGAATTATCTGCAGAGGTCTCTTTCTCTCCAAAACAAACAGACCTGTTGATTAAAACAAGTAAAAATGCTGGTTTCATGTTATAAATCAGTGTTTTCCTGACACTGCTCATTGCAGATGGGCTTCTAAATACAGTGGCCAATACGAAAACACAAATGGCCCCATGTTGAGCCAGTGTTTGGTAGTTTGATTCAACATTTTGTTTTCTCGTTGGCAGGCTGAGCTCCATTGATACAAAGTACCACATCTGGAAAATGGGCGTGGTTCTAACTGACAACGTAAGTTTATTTAATGTGTACTAAAAGCATTTGGATTTCCAGCGTTGTGAGGGAAATAAAGTGGAAAGCTTGACTTGTGAACAAGGTTTTGGTTATTAAGGTTATTTTGTAATGTCAAATAATTTTCTTAACTGGCGTTTTTGTATGCAACATTTTAACACAACAAGACACTTTTGGCTAAACTGGTTACTGAGGACAAGTTTAGTTCAACACAACTCTGATAGTATACAACAAATCAAGGCATACATGTAAACTACCTGAACTAGATGCAAAAACAGGATCAATGTGTATCATACAGAGATAGAAAACCTTTACGTGATCATCGTACAAATATCTACAAAATAAAATCACTGAATGTAACGTTACAGACAGTTAGAACTACGAAAAACTGGCTAGTTTCCAAAAAATATAAAATGATGAAGGTGTAATAGAACATTATATAGCTGCAATGAATTTTAACACTTTCCCATAAAAAAAAGTTTCAAGGAAATTAAAGTAAAATTAAAGTAATCTTTTTGGATAAAATATGCAATCAAAATATCTTCAAAATTACATTTCCCTCTTTTTTAATGCTAGATCAAATAACCCCTAGATGTGAGAACAATATTAATACCACAGATAATCAAAAATTTGTTGTAGGAGAGTGAAAAGTAATGGATATATTAATTTTTGAAAATTAAAGATTCTTTTCTCCCATAACAAAATAATTAAAAAAAACTAAAACATTCAGCAACAACTATTGACATGAATACATATTGCTGTTTATCCTTGGATAATTTCCTGGATGTTCAGTACAAATCCAATGAAAAACAAGCAATTACTGAGGCTTAGAATACAGTCGCAAATTAATTAAATTCAGCTCTGAGGGCCAGACTTCAAAAACTCATAACTAAAAAACTTGTGGGAGTAGAGCTGGCTGTGGTATTTAGGTCCCATAAATTCAATCATCAATCGTCCTCGTTGGTATGTAAAATCTGCACGTCGCAATAGTATGAAAAACTACACAATAACATTTTGTACAAGCTGAAAGACAAATATACAAATATGAGGAGCACTGCAAAGACTTAAAATGTGCCTTTCGTTTCCTGCAGTACTTCCTGTATCTGATCTGGTACACCACCATGTCCATTTTCGGACACTTCAACAACTTCTTCTTTGCTGCCCATTTGCTGGACATCGCCATGGGCTTCAAGACCCTCCGCACTATCCTGTCTTCTGTCACTCACAATGGCAAGCAGGTACGTGGTTTAACCAGCAGAGGGAGCCAGAGTACAGATAGGTGAGACAGTGATCACTCCTCACTCATGTATCAGAACAGCTTTTTCCTATATCTTTTCTTTTCATCCCTACTTTTTTTTTTTTTACTTAAGTAAGATGTTAATTAGAGGAATGTGGAGAAATATTCTGCCCTCAACTCACACTGAGACCTATTCTGCAATCTGCATGTACACATGGTCTGTGATAGATAAGAGTGACAAAATGACTAGACTTGTGATTGAAATTTAACACCAAAATAAAAAAATCCTTTTGGGAAAAAAAGATGGAGCTTTGAAATATGTTTATTGAGATTGTAAGTCCTCCAGCTCACAGGATATCTAGCAATAAACATAATGAGAAATACATTAATAGAAATTAAATGGGAAAGGCATTCTTGAGGATGCTTCACCATTATTTGATAATTAGTTAAAAGGCTCTGAGTTCATCATTTTTGGAAAAGGCTAAAACTATTTGTTGAAAGGCAAAATTAGTGAAAAGGCAAACCGTTCATAAATGGTTAAAATAGCTAATGTAGTAATGGATTAAGGGTTGAAAAGTTCTGCCAAGGTTGAGAACCACTGCTTTATGCTATTAATTTTCTGAAAATAAATATAACAGGCTCTATTCATATTTAAAACACTATAACAAGCAAGTGCACTGGAGGTCACTAATGGGGCAAAAAATAAAGTTCTGTAGCGGCAAGACTGATTTACCGAATTGTTCAAGGTCTCTTAAGTCTTTGAATACATATAGAAGCTGCACTGAAATCCTCAATTCAAACTTAAAGGCCTTGTTCTTTTGTGCTCCCCTTTCCCTATTAAAGAAAAGTGCACTGATATTGACTCTGTGATTCAGTTCTCTGACAAAAGCCACAAAGATTACTCTCCAAATCTACATCTGAACAAGAAAAGATGCCGCTGCCCCCTCGACTCTCTCCTCAAGTTGTTACTGGGAATATGTAAAGGTCAAATGACATGTTTCAGTGCATGTTAAGTGATGAAATTTCTCTCCTTCTAGCTCGTGCTGACTGTGGGTCTGCTGGCTGTGGTCGTCTATCTCTACACCGTGGTGGCCTTTAACTTCTTCAGAAAGTTCTACAATAAGAGCGAGGACGAGGACGAGCCCGACATGAAGTGTGATGATATGATGACGGTACGTCTGGCCACCCCTGATCCCCTCCACTGAAAATGATTTTAACCTATTTAACATGTCTATATGATGTTTTTTAAATACTTTAAATACTATACTTTTAAACTTATTATTACATGTAGTTATGTGTGGGTCAGTGAAGATTCTCAGTCATCCAGGTCGTAGTAATCACAAGTGCTCCTTCATAGGCTTGCTTAAGTTTTTTGAAGATGTTTCGCCTCCTGCCTTTAACAATGGTCAACAGAGGAGGTGGCCTACGACACCATTTATCACCCCCTTAAGCCTAGTTCACATTACACAATTTTCACCCTGATTTTGCTTTGTGGAGACTATCGTAATCTTTTCAGTGTTCATACCTGGCGACGTGTGTTTCTGTCAGCGGGAGTCTCGCCAACTGTGTTACGACCTGTGTGCACACCACAAGATTTCTCAACCGAGCCCTCGCAGACAGAGCCCCAGATAACACGGTGACGTCACCAAACTTGGAGATGACACATCGTGAAGGCATGGATATTCTTCCCAGTGTTGAATCAGATCTGCTTCCAGGGCCTGGGTCCAAACACAACGTTCTCCCCGTGATCCTGTGGACGCCTCCATTGTTGTTGTTACTTGCCGGCTTGTCAATGTTGCCAGATCTTGGGAGAGAAACAAGCAACCAGGGCTGTGGAAACAAGCCGAAAAGAAGCAACCATCATGCATTTAAATAACTTAATAGATGTGTGTATATATATACATATATATATATATATATATATATATAGAGAGAGAGAGAGAGAGAGAGAGAGAGAGAGAGAGAGAGGTGACGTTTAGAGAGCAAGCCCAAATAAGGAACTCCACTTTAGAAACAGGCCCAAAGTCGCTGCTAATAAGCGGACCTGGCAAGTGACAACCCTGCGGCTTGTCCTCCTCACATTTCTTCCATCCTCCTGCGTGCTGACATTGGTCGTATCCCACCTCTCATTGGCTGATGCTCTTTGTCAGTCATGTCAGACTTCTCCAGTTTTCTAGCATGCCAGATATCCAGTCCCACTCGCAGACGAGGGAGCGACTTGCTCGTAGGCTTGTTCATACATGAAGACTTGGCGTGGCAGACTATCTGCCGACTCACTCACTCACTCTGCCGATGTCAAAATCGCTGTGAAAATCGTGTAATGTGAACTAGGCTTAACCCTAATAACACACAAGATGGCCGAGTGGGTCAACGACTCACATGTGACCTTAAGGTCTCTGTAAGGGTTCACACCCACACAGAGTTTAAAGCCTGCGTCCTTCAGAATTGAAGAGGCCTCTTGGATGAGAGGCGAAGCGTGTTCAAGAAACTCCAGCAGGTCCAGTTGCCTATGATAGAGCACTCATGGTTATGTGTGGGATTTCTCAGATTTTCAACATCTGTGATGGTTTGAAAAATATTTTAGGGTCAGCCAGTTCTAAGGAAACAATCCTATTAACTTGCAGGGTGGCATAACACAAGGTTTATTCAACATTAGCAAGACATTGCTAGCTGCTTTATAACCTGGTCAAGCTGAGGGCTCATATTATCTGTTACTGTTTACAAGCAGAAGTTTGTGTGTTTGATGAGCGGAGTCGAAGGTTATCAGGTACGCTCAAGCGGTTAATTTGCATATTCATAGAACCATGCATACTAAATGAGGCGAAGGTGTAGAGGTTTATCTAAGCCATCTGAAGGCATGAAGGGATGTTTTCATGATTTTTTCATTCTTGAATATACTTCTAAATATGTAATTTTGATGAATAGAGATGAGTTTTTATGGCTTTAATCAATGCCCAGAGAGAAACTGTAATGTAGGAAAAAACCTGTGAAAATAGAAAATGGCTTTCCATGGCTGCAGCCTTCAGCGAGAGCAAGTGTTTGGAGCTGAAAAGGATTCCTGACGCTTTTATTTTGAATGTTTGACTCAAACAGTTTTGCCTGCTGGCCTTCGTCATGGTATTAAAAGAGGAGGTGACTAATAGACTGAGTAGAAAGTATTTTTCATTAGTCAACCTTGTACAGGATTAATTTTTAAAACCATAATCATACAACTTTTGTGAATGAAAAACAAAAACAAAAAATATTTTGCTGCGTAACTGGTTTATTTATTAAATGTATTTCATTACCCCAGAGGAGCAGCTCACAGGCTCTCAGGAGTTTTCAGAGTATAATTATTTATCTAAACCTTTTATTAGACACATCTTTTGCATCTTAAGGCTTTATGCTTTTTATCTTCTTCTAGCAGTGGATGTTTTTCCAGTCACACACTCAATTCATCCATATATATTTTGTCTGAAATGGATGAACCTAGCCACCACAGAATAAGATACAGCTGCCTTTGATACTCTACAAATGGTTTCAGCTCATGACTGAATCTGTAAGTTACCCTCCTGTGTTTCTCTTGGCAGTGCTATTTGTTCCACATGTACGTGGGTGTGAGAGCTGGAGGTGGTATCGGAGACGAGTTGGAGGACCCAGCTGGAGACCCCTACGAGCTCTACCGCATCCTGTTTGACATCACCTTCTTCTTCTTTGTCATCGTCATTCTGCTGGCCATCATTCAGGGTACACAGTCTTAGTCATTTCTCTATGTTCTGCATCCTAATGCATTAATACAACTTAATATGTGACAGAAGATAAGTCACGCTCAGTACTGTAACCACCTGTTGCACCCTCCTACAGGTTTGATCATTGATGCCTTTGGTGAGCTGAGAGACCAGCAGGAGCAGGTGAAGGAGGACATGGAGGTGAGACTCGGGTGCAGCCAGGAGCAAACATTTCAGCCACAAACTTCTTTTCATTTAGTTACATGCTTTAAAGAAATGTGGAGGAAAATCTTTATACTCAAGGCGCCTTTACTCCTAACCTGTTGAACTCCGGTGCCGACTAAATAGGCGCACAGAATAAAATCTGAGTTGAATCCCAGCAGAAAAGGAGGATCTTGGTTCGCTTCTAGACTAGATCGCAGCTCGTGCAGCATATTTCAGTCCAAGCCAGAGAAAGTAGTAACCAAGCCCAGCCTGAACCCAACACCCACTCTTAAATTTATGTCCAAACTCGACCAGAGCCTGATGCAGTTCATGTGAAGTTACTGAAGTACTGAGTTTGTCCCTGTAGAAACAACTTGTCTGTATTCTTCAATTATCGACATGGCACCTTGTAAATGACTGTCATAGTAGGGTTGCAACAGTATGAGATTATCACGGTTTCAGGGTATCACAATACACAGTATCGCACAATTATTAATATCACTTACAATGTACCTTGAAGGAATCAAAGCAGTTTTTTGGTTGGACAAACACTTGCTTATTCAGTCATAAGATTCTCCATCCATTTTTTCAATACCATAAATAACAACTGTACAGTGCATAAACTTTATCCCAACTCCGACTCCAGACTCTATTCCAGACGCTCTGGTGCGATTTGCTGTGGTGTAAAAGGGTTAGGCAGACCGAACACAGGATTTTCCTGTGATGTTTAAAATAAATTCAAAACCTAAACTAAAATGAAATCCAAGAAGTTATCTTGGCATTGTATTGTTTATTATATTTTTTAACTGATGAATCAGACAGTGTAAAGGAGTTTTAACAGCAGTGTATTGTGTTTGTGGTCCTCATCTAAAAGCGAGTAAGGACGCATTCACACTGGTCCTATTTGGTCCGCTTTAAATGAACCCTGGTCTGCTTCCACCGATAGTTTGGCTAGTTTGGAGCGGTGTGAACCCTGGTCCGCTTGAAAACTGGGGGTCTTGGTTCACTTGCATTTTCGTTTTCAGTCCTGGCCAATCGATGAGCCGGGTTTTCTTCTTCCTCATGCTTTTTTTCTTCTTGGTCAGTGGTCGTTTCGGGGCAATACCGCCCCCAAACGAGCAGCTGTTGTATGATGTTGTCCAGACGGTTTGGTCCGCTTTAAAAAGTGCAGTGTGAAAGTGATCCGAACCAAATGAAGGTGTGAAATCTTTCTGCATTCCCTGCCCAATGGAACCAAGTAGTCCAACTGGGACTATCCTGGTGTGAATGCGCCCTAAACCATAGTGACAACAGTAACTATCTCCTTCTGTAATATAACCGTAAAAGACCCCTATGTGTTCCTGAGTGACCAGGAATAGAGAACAAACACACCAGTCTCAGTAAAGTGCAGCGTGATTTGCTGTCAGTCACTGTAATTTGATTTTCCCACATGGTCAGTGTTGCAGTCATGATGCAGAAACACAACACTGTCCAGTCTATGAGTCACCTGTGGGTCTAAGACTGTGTGTTAGCAGCTGTTGATTTGTTTATAAAAAGCGACAGTGTCACATTTCTGCGGGGAAATGAATCAACTACAGCTGTGAAATCAACCCAGCTGCAGCAGAGAATAAGATAATGTATTAGCTGATACTGTGGCTCTGTATTTAAATGTAGTAATCCCCTCTTACTCTTCTTTCAGACCAAATGCTTCATCTGTGGGATCGGGAATGACTACTTTGACCGGACGCCTCACGGGGTTTGAAACCCACACCTTACAAGAGCACAACCTAGCTAACTACCTGTGAGTGCAGCAGCAAACACCAAAGTCATATTTCTGATTTACAGTTTATTTTTGACACCACTCATGTTGCTCCTGTGTGCAGGTTCTTCCTGATGTACCTGATTAACAAGGATGAGACTGAACACACGGGTCAGGTATGTGATGATTTTCACAACTTAATATTTCAGCATTTTCTTCTGTTAGATATCATGATGTGTCTGATCAATCTCAAGACAGCAAAGGAAGGTTACAAAAACTTCAGTAGGTTTTACTTGTGCAACATTTCAACCCACTTGTTGTGTTGCATAAGTGCAGCTCAGCAGGAGGAAGAAGCAATGCGTGGGTTCACTTTGACTTTTTTGATATTAACTTGTTATTGTCGTGCACCTGAGACCCAAGTTGTTTTTATTTGATGTGCATGCACCGTTCTTATGTCACAAATTTAGGAGAATTTGTTGCAGCTCCTCCAGGCTGCAAAAACAACCTAATTGAGCCGCTCTTAGAGAATAAAGTCACAAAGCTTTAATGCTGTAAACACCATGTTTCCACACACTATGAAAAACTAATGCCATGCTTATAACTTATGCGTTATCATGCAAGAGCCCTGTATGACCCGCAACATTTGTCTGGCTGGTGGCTGGTTCAGTGTGTAGGAATGTGGTGTGCTTTGACAAAAATGGTGACACAATTTTGACACTTTTCTGGCATACTATAGTATGACATTAATATTATTATTATTATTATTTATTATTATTATCATTGTGAATATACTATAACTGACATTTTTATGACGTACTATGATGTTTTATTATTTCTTCTAACCTCTTACTATGAATACTTTAGGATGACATTTATATATACATATATATGTATGTATGTGTGTGTGTGTGTGTGTGTGTGTGTGTGTGTGTGTATGTATGTGTATGTGTATAGATAGATAGATAGATAAAACTTTTTAAAGTTTTGGACGTCATGCTATACTACGACGTTTTTTCAGGATTTTGGACGACATACTATACTATAACGTTTTGTCATGATTTTGGACGACATGCTATACTATAACGTTTTTCATGGTTTTGGACGACATGCTATACTATAACGTTTTTTCATGGTTTTGGACGACATGCTATACTATAACATTTTGTCATGATTTTGGACGACATGCTATACTATAACGTTTTTTCATGGTTTTGGACGACATGCTATACTATAACGTTTTTTCATGGTTTTGGACGACATGCTATAACGTTTTTTCATGATTTTGGACGACATGCTATACTATGACTTTTTTTTTTATCACATTTTAATGACATACTATACTCTGACTTTTTCATATTTTTTATGGCATACTATTCTTTTTCCATCACGGTAGTACCATAGTAAACTTAATGTAAAATCTAATGTGTAAATTGACAGACTGCCCCTTCAAATTTTTAATAAACTGATTTACAACATCAGATTTGTTTTTGTTTATTTCCCCCACCAGGAGTCGTTTGTGTGGAAGATGTACCAGGAGAGATGCTGGGACTTCTTCCCTACTGGAGACTGCTTCCGTAAGCAATATGAGGACCAGTTGGGTTAGAGAGGGCCAGCTCTGTGTCGTGCCCCAAACACGCCTCTCTACTTTCCTTCTATCTGAAAGAGACACTGAACTTGACTTCACCCTGTTAACAGAACCTGGACAATTTCTGGACTTTCTCTGCTGCCATGGTGTCGAGAAAAAAAAAACACATTCATTTTGAATTCAGATACACAAAAAAATAATGTCAAGAAAATGATTTGAAGACAAATGACTGACGACTGGACATTTCGGGGTTGTCCATCCAAGTCCTCTTCCTTGTTACTGAAAAACAGTCACTTGCCACGACGCCTCTTTTATGCAAATTCTTCTTTTGATTCTGATTCACATTGCCTTTTCACTTGCTTAACCCCAACCTGTTGCACAATTTGTTGTGTGTAGACATTTGATACACGTGAAGGGTTACAGCATGACAACTGAATGTCTGAATATGCACAATTTCTAGATTAATGCCAGGATGTTAGTGTCACTTATTACCAAACCAACTGAATGGATGTGTGCTGCTAGTACTGATCACTGTTGATCCAGTTAACATCAAATGACATGAGTGAGACCTGATCTGCCTTTCAAATCTGTCAGATGAAATGAGGAGTTGCAGAAGATGGTTCTTCCAGGACCAGAGACGACTCACTTTAGGTGTTTATCATGTGCCAATGTGCCTTATGAGAAACTATGCAAAACAAATTTATCATTTTTGTCCCTCCTGACACAAGCAGTGCTCTAGCTCTGGATTAGTTACAAGCAGATTTAGCTTGGTAGTTTTGTGGCTTTTAAATTATAAAAAGAGAAAACATTTGTTGTATAAAATCTAGATGATCCTTGTGTAAATGTTGCTTAGTTTGGTTTTGTTTCAAAGCTGTGGTGTCCTGCCCGCCTGCACTTCTTTCCACAGTAGAAGAGCCCCCAAACAGACAAAAATGGAAAAAACAAAACTTGTTTCAAGGATTTATTGACGACAAAATGGTTAACTGCTATTGTATGGCCATTTGTATGTATGTAGTAGCTTTGGTAAACCGCATTTCTTTTGATGAGGGGGAGGAAATGAATAAAGTAATTGACGCAATAAAGCAAAGTTTCACTATCGTGTCTGTCCCTTTTGCAGCTGAGATCCCTCTGACGGTGACGCTCCTGCGGTGTGTATTTTTCACAAGCAACAGAGAATTCTTTCTCTAAAACATGAAGTGTGCAGCAGGAACACTTTGACACAGTATCACAAAACAGAGAATTCTTTCTCCAAAACATGAAGGGAAGCAGGAATATTCTGACACATTATCACACACATACTGTCCTCACCTCTGAACATACTGTCTCTCATTCAACACAGGAAATCCTTTTTTTGTGAGGCAAAAAAAGGGCAGAGACCAATATCCAACTTAAGTCCTTGACAAACATGTGTCCAACATGTTAACTTTAGAATCAGCTTTCAGGCTGATTTTTAGGCAAATTTTAAGTTTGAAATAAGGACCAAAGTCCAACAACTCTTGGGTCTTTAATCAAGTCCTTTGTTGAGTTGATGGTCAGGAGATCATGCTGTCAAGCCAGTCCTCCAAGTCTTCTTCTGTCATTTCCTTCTTGACGGAAGCAGATTTGGGAGGTGTGACATCTTTGTCTTTCACCTCCTCCATCTTCTCTTCCATGATGTCTGTTACCACCTCCTTCACTTCCTCACATGCTGCAGATTAAAAGAACACAAGGTAAGAACATTGTGACTGGCTGCCAAGATTTGATTTCAGTGATTGTCACATTGATGACAAAAGCACCACAACGGCTGTGGCAATTTAAAGCGCTACAACCACAAATTCATCATAAGGCAGTAAAAATACCAGTAAAACCAGTAATACAACAGCATGTCGTCCAAAATCATGAAAAAAAAAAATTCATAGTATAGCATGTCGTCCAAAATCATGAAAAAAGTCATAGTATAGCATGTCGTCCAAAATCATGAAAAAAATTCATAGTATAGCATGTCGTCCAAAATCATGAAAAAAAGTCAGAGTATAGGATGTCGTCCAAAATCATGAAAAACGTCATAGTATGTTGTCCAAAATCATGAAAAAAAGTCATAGTATAGTATGTCGTCAAAAGTCATGGAAAAAAGTCATAGTATAGTATGTTATCAAAAGTCATGGAAAAAAGTCATAGTATAGCATGTCGTCCAAAGTCATGAAAAAAAGTCATAGTATAGTATGTCGTCAAAAGTCATGGAAAAAAGTCATAGTATAGTATGTCGTCAAAAGTCATGGAAAAAAGTCATAGTATAGCATGTCGTCCAAAGTCATGAAAAAAAGTCATAGTATAGTATGTCGTCAAAAGTCATGGAAAAAAGTCATAGTATAGTATGTCGTCAAAAGTCATGAAAAAAAGTCATAGTATAGTATGTCGTCCAAAATCACAAAAAAAGTCAGAGTATAGCATGTCGTCCAAAGTCATGAAAAAAAGTCATAGTATAGTATGTCGTCCAAAGTCATGAAAAAAAGTCATAGTATAGTATGTCGTCCAAAATCACAAAAAAAGTCAGAGTATAGCATGTCGTCCAAAGTCATGAAAAAAAGTCATAGTATAGCATGTCGTCAAAAGTCATGGAAAAAAGTCATAGTATAGTATGTTGTCAAAAGTCATGGAAAAAAGTCATAGTATAGTATGTCGTCCAAAGTCATGAAAAAAGTCATAGTATAGCATGTCGTCCAAAATCACAAAAAAAGTCAGAGTATAGCATGTCGTCCAAAGTCATGAAAAAAAGTCATAGTATAGTATGTCGTCCAAAGTCATGAAAAAAAGTCATAGTATAGTATGTCGTCCAAAATCACAAAAAAAGTCAGAGTATAGTATGTCGTCCAAAGTCATGAAAAAAAGTCATAGTATAGTATGTCGTCCAAAGTCATGAAAAAAGTCATAGTATAGCATGTCGTCCAAAGTCATGAAAAAAAGTCATAGTATAGTATGTCGTCTTAAATCATGAAAAAAATTCATAGTATAGCATGTCGTCCAAAATCACAAAAAAAGTCATAGTATAGCATGTCGTCCAAAATCACAAAAAAATTCATAGTATAGCATGTCGTCCAAAATCACAAAAAAAAGTCATAGTATAGTATGTCGTCCAAAATCATGAAAAAAAGTCATAGTATAGTATGTTGAAAAAAAAAAAGTGAGGACTAGAAGAAGTCTCAATAACAGTCTGGATAACAGTATAGTCATTCATAGTATAGCATGTCGTCCAAAATCACAAAAAAAGTCATAGTATAGTATGTCGTCCAAAATCACAAAAAAAGTCAGAGTATAGCATGTCGTCCAAAATCAAAAAAAAAGTCATAGTATAGCATGTCGTCCAAAATCACAAAAAAAAGTCATAGTATAGCATGTCGTCCAAAGTCATGAAAAAAAGTCATAGTATAGTATGTCGTCTTAAATCATGAAAAAAAGTCATAGTATAGCATGTCGTCCAAAATCATGAAAAAACGTCATAGTATAGCATGTCGTCCAAAATCACAAAAAAAGTTATAGTATAGTATGTCGTCCAAAATCAAAAAAAAGTCATAGTATAGTATGTCGTCTTAAATCATGAAAAAAAGTCATAGTATAGCATGTCGTCCAAAGTCATGAAAAAAAGTCATAGTATAGCATGTCGTCCAAAGTCATGAAAAAAAGTCATAGTATAGTATGTCGTCTTAAATCATGAAAAAAATTCATAGTATAGCATGTCGTCCAAAATCATGAAAAACGTCATAGTATAGTATGTCGTCCAAAGTCATGAAAAAAAGTCATAGTATAGTATGTCGTCAAAAGTCATGGAAAAAAGTCATAGTATAGTATGTCGTCCAAAAACACAAAAAAAGTCAGAGTATAGCATGTCGTCCAAAGTCATGAAAAAAATTCATAGTATAGCATGTCGTCCAAAATCACAAAAAAATTCATAGTATAGCATGTCGTCCAAAATCACAAAAAAAGTCATAGTATAGCATGTCGTCCAAAGTCATGAAAAAAAGTCATAGTATAGTATGTCGTCCAAAATCATGAAAAAAAGTCATAGTATAGCATGTCGTCCAAAGTCATGAAAAAAAGTCATAGTATAGTATGCTGAAAAAAAAAATGAGTGAGGACTAGAAGAAGTCTCAATAACAGTCTGGATAACAGTATAGTCATTCATAGTATAGCATGTCGTCCAAAATCACAAAAAAATTCATAGTATAGTATGTCGTCCAAAATCATAAAAAAATTCATAGTATAGTATGTCGTCCAAAATCACAAAAAAAGTTATAGTATAGTATGTCGTCTTAAATCAAAAAAAAAATTCATAGTATAGTATGTCGTCCAAAATCATAAAAAAAATATAGTAGTATGTCCAAAATCAAAAAAAATTCATAGTATAGTATGTCGTCCAAAATCACAAAAAAAGTTATAGTATAGTATGTCGTCTTAAATCATGAAAAAAAGTCATAGTATAGTATGTCGTCAAAAGTCATGGAAAAAAGTCATAGTATAGCATGTCGTCCAAAGTCATGAAAAAAAGTCATAGTATAGTATGTCGTCAAAAGTCATGGAAAAAAGTCATAGTATAGTATGTCGTCAAAAGTCATGAAAAAAAGTCATAGTATAGTATGTCGTCCAAATCACAAAAAAAGTCAGAGTATAGCATGTCGTCCAAAGTCATGAAAAAAGTCATAGTATAGTATGTCGTCCAAAGTCATGAAAAAAAGTCATAGTATAGTATGTCGTCCAAAATCACAAAAAAAGTCAGAGTATAGCATGTCGTCCAAAGTCATGAAAAAAAGTCATAGTATAGCATGTCGTCCAAAAGTCATGAAAAAAGTCATAGTATAGTATGTTGTCAAAAGTCATGAAAAAAAGTCATAGTATAGTATGTCGTCCAAAGTCATGAAAAAAAGTCATAGTATAGCATGTCGTCCAAAATCACAAAAAAAGTCAGAGTATAGCATGTCGTCCAAAGTCATGAAAAAAGTCATAGTATAGTATGTCGTCCAAAGTCATGAAAAAAGTCATAGTATAGTATGTCGTCCAAAATCACAAAAAAAGTCAGAGTATAGTATGTCGTCCAAATCATGAAAAAAAGTCATAGTATAGTATGTCGTCCAAAGTCATGAAAAAAGTCATAGTATAGCATGTTGTCCCAAAGTCATGAAAAAAATCATAGTATAGTATGTCGTCTTAAATCATGAAAAAAATTCATAGTATAGCATGTCGTCCAAAATCACAAAAAAAGTCATAGTATAGCATGTCGTCCAAAATCACAAAAAAATTCATAGTATAGCATGTCGTCCAAAATCACAAAAAAAGTCATAGTATAGTATGTCGTCCAAAATCATGAAAAATCATAGTATAGTATGTTGAAAAAAAAAAAGTAGGACAGAAAAGTCCAAATCAGTCAATAAAATAGTCATCATATATAGCATGTCGTCCAAAATCACAAAAAAAGTCATAGTATAGTATGTCGTCCAAAATCACAAAAAAAGTCATAGTATAGCATGTCGTCCAAAATCAAAAAAAAAGTCATAGTATAGCATGTCGTCCAAATCACAAAAAAAAGTCATAGTATAGCATGTCGTCCAAAGTCATGAAAAAAAGTCATAGTATAGTATGTCGTCTTAAATCATGAAAAAAGTCATAGTATAGCATGTCGTCCAAAATCATGAAAAAACGTCATAGTATAGCAGTCGTCCAAATCACAAAAACATAGTATAGTATGTCGTCCAAATCAAAAAAAAGTCATAGTATAGTATGTCGTCTTAAATCATGAAAAAAAGTCATAGTATAGCATGTCGTCCAAAGTCATGAAAAAAAGTCATAGTATAGCATGTCGTCCAAAGTCATGAAAAAAAGTCATAGTATAGTATGTCGTCTAAATCATGAAAAAAATTCATAGTATAGCATGTCGTCCAAAATCATGAAAAACGTCATAGTATATGTCGTCCAAAGTCATGAAAAAAAGTCATAGTATAGTATGTCGTCAAAAGTCATGGAAAAAAGTCATAGTATAGTATGTCGTCCAAAAACAAAAAAAGTCAGAGTATAGCATGTCGTCCAAAGTCATGAAAAAAATTCATAGTATAGCATGTCGTCCAAAATCACAAAAAAATTCATAGTAAGCATGTCGTCCAAAATCACAAAAAAAGTCATAGTATAGCATGTCGTCCAAAATCATGAAAAAAAGTCATAGTATAGTATGTCGTCCAAAATCATGAAAAAAAGTCATAGTATAGCATGTCGTCCAAAGTCATGAAAAAAAGTCATAGTATAGTATGCTGAAAAAAAAAATGAGTGAGGACTAGAAGAAGTCTCAATAACAGTCTGGATAACAGTATAGTCATTCATAGTATAGCATGTCGTCCAAAATCACAAAAAAATTCATAGTATAGTATGTCGTCCAAAATCATAAAAAAATTCATAGTATAGTATGTCGTCCAAAATCACAAAAAAAGTTATAGTATAGTATGTCGTCTTAAATCATGAAAAAATTCATAGTATAGTATGTCGTCCAAAATCATAAAAAAATTCATAGTATAGTATGTCGTCCAAAATCATAAAAAAATTCATAGTATAGTATGTCGTCCAAAATCACAAAAAAAGTTATAGTATAGTATGTCGTCTTAAATCATGAAAAAAAGTCATACTAAGGCATGTCGTCCAAAATCACAAAAAAATTCATAGTATAGCATGTCGTCCAAAGTCATGAAAAAAAGTCATAGTATAGTATGTCGTCCAAAGTCATAAAAAAAGTCATAGTATAGTATGTCGTCCAAAGTCATGAAAAAAGTCATAGTATCATATGTCGTCCAAAGTCATGAAAAAAAGTCATAGTATAGTATGTCGTCTTAAATCATGAAAAAAAGTCATACTAAGGCATGTCGTCCAAAATCACAAAAAAAGTCATAGTATAGCATGTCGTCCAAAATCACAAAAAAAGTCAGAGTATAGCATGTCGTCCAAAATCATGAAAAAACGTCATAGTATAGCATGTCGTCTAAAATCACAAAAAA
Organism: Epinephelus cyanopodus; assembly: GCA_026686955.1. NCBI lineage: Eukaryota > Metazoa > Chordata > Actinopteri > Perciformes > Serranidae > Epinephelus > Epinephelus cyanopodus. Next base: position 23,857,626 of record CM048925.1, on the reverse strand, counting down.
AGTTATAGCATAGTATGTCGTCCAAAGTCATGAAAAAAAGTCATAGTATAGTACAGGGTATCTGCAGGTTTCAGCAAGTCAAATTTAAGACTTTTTAAGACCTTTTTAATGCCGTCTTGAATGAAATTTAAGACTGAAATTTTTTTTAACAATCCTATAAATATAAGCGATGGTTGGGGATCCTGCTGTACTAGAACCTCAATGACAATCATTCAAGTTTACTTATTGTCAGTTTATTAAACAAACTGATAATCAATACAAAACACTGCTCTGCCAACGAGACTTGGCGTGAGTAAAAGCACATTGCATTTGGTGAAACACATAAAATTACAAGTGCAATAACTACTTTATGTCAAGATCACCAATCCCCTCATTTGAGGTGTAGGATTGATGTTTCACCACAGTGTTCAAGATCCATAACACCTCGGATTTTAGTGTTGCTGTCCCACCGAAGATTACCGTCAGGTCAGTGCTGCTAGCACCGGCGGTAGCAGCGGCGGTTGTTGCTAGCTGGGGCGCAGGACCCACACAGAACTGAGAGATGCCCGGCGTTTGTTTTTGGCTCTCTGTTGCCAATTTATGCTTAGTGCCCTGCATGTGCGATTCGACCGCTTTAATTCCCATGGTGCCGAGTTTGAAATCCTTCTTGCAAAGAATGCACCTGGCCTCCTCGAGATTGGCAACAGGTTTCAACCAGCTTTGAAACCGGCTGTCCTCCAGCCAACACTGCTTAAACTTGCACTTCCCCATCCTGACTGACCGGTGACGCGAGGAAGAAAGGAAGGAAGGAGTCTGCGCGCGACTCACTGAAATTAAACTTCCGGCGCAACTTTTACGCTACTCAAAGTCCCCCTGAGTAAAAAAACAGACCCGACAATTTAAGACCACTGACTACTGTATTTAAGGAATTTCTAATGAATTTAAGACATTTTAATGCCTTAATTTTAGATACACGAATTTAAGACTTTTTAAAGATCCGCGGGTACCCTGTAGTATGTCGTCCAAAGTCATGAAAAAAGTCATAGTATAGCATGTCGTCCAAAGTCATGAAAAAAAGTCATAGCATAGTATGTCGTCTTAAATCATGAAAAAAATTCATAGTATAGCATGTCGTCCAAAATCATGGAAAAAAGTCATAGTATAGCATGTCGTCCAAAGTCATGAAAAAAAGTCATAGTATAGCATGTCGTCCAAAATCATGGAAAAAAGTCATAGTATAGCATGTCGTCCAAAGTCATGAAAAAAAGTCATAGTATAGTATGTCGTCTTAAATCATGAAAAAAAGTCATACTAAGGCATGTCGTCCAAAATCATGGAAAAAAGTCATAGTATAGTATGTCGTCTTAAATCATGAAAAAAATTCATAGTATAGCATGTCGTCCAAAATCACAAAAAAAGTCATAGTATAGCATGTTGTCCAAAATGTCATAAAAAAAGTCATAGTATAGTATGTCGTCTTAAATCATGAAAAAAATTCATAGTATAGCATGTTGTCCAAAATCACAAAAAAAGTCATAGTATAGCATGTCGTCCAAAATGTCATAAAAAAAAGTCATAGTATAGTATGTCGTCTTAAATCATGAAAAAAATTCATAGTATAGCATGTCGTCCAAAATCACAAAAAAAGTCATAGTATAGCATGTCGTCCAAAGTCAGAAAAAAAGTCATAGTATAGCATGTCGTCCAAAATCACAAAAAAAGTCATAGTATAGCATTTTCCAAAATGTCATAAAAAAAGTCATAGTATAGTATGTCGTCTTAAATCATGAAAAAAATTCATAGTATAGCATGTTGTCCAAAATCACAAAAAAAGTCATAGTATAGCATGTCGTCCAAAATGTCATAAAAAAAAGTCATAGTATAGTATGTCGTCTTAAATCATGAAAAAAATTCATAGTATAGCATGTCGTCCAAAATCACAAAAAAAGTCATAGTATAGCATGTCGTCCAAAATCATGAAAAAACGTCATAGTATAGCATGTCGTCCAAAATCACAAAAAAAAGTCATAGTATAGCATGTAGTCCAAAGTCATGAAAAAAAGTCATAGTATAGCATGTCGTCCAAAATCATGAAAAAACGTCATAGTAAAGTATGTTGTCCAAAATCACAAAAAAAAGTCATAGTATAGCATGTCGTCCAAAATCATGAAAAAACGTCATAGTATAGTATGTCGTCCAAAATCACAAAAAAAAGTCATAGTATAGCATGTAGTCCAAAGTCATGAAAAAAAGTCATAGTATAGTATGTCGTCCAAAATGTCATAAAAAAAGTTTTAGTATAGTATGTCGTCTTAAATCATGAAAAAAATTCATAGTATAGCATGTCGTCCAAAATCACAAAAAAAGTCATAGTATAGCATGTCGTCCAAAATGTCATAAAAAAAAGTCATAGTATAGTATGTCGTCTTAAATCATGAAAAAAATTCATAGTATTGTATGTCGTCCAAAATCACAAAAAAAGTCATAGTATAGTATGTCGTCCAAAGTCATGAAAAAAAGTCATAGTATAGTATGTCGTCCAAAATCACAAAAAAAGTCATAGTATAGCATGTCGTCCAAAGTCATGAAAAAAAGTCATAGTATAGTATGTCGTCCAAAATCACAAAAAAAGTCATAGTATAGCATGTCGTCCAAAGTCATGGAAAAAAGTCATAGTATAGCATGTTGGGAAAAAAAATGAGTGAGGACTAGAAGAAGTCTCAATAACAATCTGGATAACAGTATAGTCATACAAATATTTTAAAAGTACATTGTATTGTATGTACGCCAAAACAGACAAACAAAAAAAGGTCAATGCACTTTGTCATAAAAGTCCAAAAATAAGTCATAGTATAGTATGACAAAAACATAAAGGTCAGTGTACCATGTCATAAACATCTAAAAGAAGAAAAGATGTAAATGATTTTTGAATTTCGAGGTGCTGGAGGGCCAATTTTGTTCCCTTTGGACAGAGTCAGACTCGCTGTTTTTCCTCTGTGCCTCAGACTTTATGCTAAGCTAAGTGACTGTTAGCTGTAGCTTCATATTCACTGTACTGACAGGAGTGGTATCAATCCTCTCAGCTAACTTTCCCACAGAAAACAAATAAGCTCATTTCCCAAAATGTCAAACTTAAATACAGAACACTCAAACAAAACATGCTGAATAAACTCACCTGTCTTTGTGAGCACACTCTCCTCGTCTGTGACACTGACAGACTGGTTTCCAGTAACACCTGAGACTGGTTTCTGTAAACTTAGCAGCTGGTCCAGCTCTTCATCACCATTATCTTCCACCAGCGGCTCTGCAGCGCTCAAGGAAACCTGGGAGTCTGAGCCCGACGCTGGGTTTGTAGACACGGGGACTTTGTTGTTGGTGCTGGGGACTTTTAAAGGTGTGGACGGAGGAGTGAAGGTTGCCATTTTGGGCACCTCCTGTTTAGGTGCGAGGGTCATAGTGGGCAGCTCTACTGGTGTTGTGACCTGAAACAGGAGCAGCATGAAAATAAACATTAAAAACCTGCAACCGAAGTCCAGTTAAGAGGAGATGCAGTCAGACAGCCTACCTGAAGCAGCTCTGCATCCAGATTGAGTCTCAGATGGAGAGGCACTTGTTGAAGGCTCTGGGCGAGCGCTGGGAGGTCCACAAACACTGCAGACATCTAGAGTGGAAACAGGGGAAAAATGTTACCAAAACATCTATTTGCAGTCACAATCTAGGTGTTTGCTTTCGGATTTACTGCTGGTAAATTACAGATTGAGAATTTAATATCTACAGCCACATTTTGAGCCCAGTAGATCTTCATCATCATGCTAACATTAGCTATGAAGCTGCATAGATATACAGAGTGATCAATAAGGTCTTGTAGAATGCAGTTCCTCTGAAAACGGGGACTTTTTGCACATGCGCATTGCGCTTCCAGTCACTAGGCATGCGCGAGAAAGTCGATCATCATAAAACAATGGTGGACTCCTGAGCTTTATTTATGCTGCTCACCCTATTAAATTTATCAACACTTCCCCATCATAGTGTAGATTTACTGTAGCAACTCCACCTTGTCGTCCGTCTAGACAAACGTTCATGCGGTTGCCATTTTGTTTGTTTATACATCGCCGCTCTGTAGAAGGAAGCATAAGCGTCACACTGCCATCTACTGGCCTGGCATGTATACTGCAGCGTTTTTGGTCATTTTTGCGGGTCCGTGTGCACAGCGATTGTTATCAAAACGTTGTCATCAAAACACGGAACTTTTTTCAAAATGAAAATGAGAAACAATTCTGTTTTCAGTGGATTATTTTCATGTAAACATGGCCTAAGTGTCTGTAAAAATTCTGTGCCAATCCATCTGATAGTTGGGATATATCAATGTGAACCAAACTAATGGATCAACCAGCTGCTTTCTACCTGCTGTGCATTTTAAATCCAGGTGTAATATGCCTATCTGAGGGATCCATACCTCACAAAGTGAGTTAAATCCATGAAAGACAAAGACACCGTGCAGAACGCTGCACACTGGGGAGAGTATAGATTTACCTGATTGGCTGCAAATGAGTCCATCTCCCAGTCCTTTTCTTCTGAAAACCGGAATTGAGTGAAGGAATCCCCTGAGAAAGACACACAGATACAGAGTTTGACATCTAACTGCTGCAGTCGGCGTCCTACAGGACTGCTGTCTCCTTTAGTTCAACTCAAAACAACACTCAGTTTATTCATCTCTTTGTAAGTACAAAGACTCCAGGCTGTGTGTGTGTGTGTGTGTGTGTGTGTGTGTGTGTGTGTGTGTGTGTGTGTGTGTGTGTGTGTGAGAAGCGGTGGCTCGTGCGAGCTGAGCGAGCGGCCTTCACACCTAAAATGTCTGAAATGCTGAAGCTTTGTTTCGCTGGAAAAGCAGGCAGTAGCTTTGTGTAAACTGTTGATCAGTGTGAGAGTGAAAGCAGGGCGAGCATGTGACGCCGCTCTGCTTCCAAAACATCAACTGGCTGAGGGCTGAGGGTTGGATCATTAATTAGCACAAACAGCAGCAGTGCCACATGTCCAGCAGACAGGTGAGGACTCTACGTGCTGAGTTTTTAATAAAGAAAATGGACACAGACGCACAATCGGGTAAACTGTGCAGATGAAACGTGTGTTGGTGCAGAGGGAAACCGTGTGTGAGGAGTGCGGAGTCAAAACACGACACCGAGTACAAACAGCTCTGCGAGGATACACGGTGTCAGATGTGAAGCACCACTAATAAAACTCCTCGTGTTGTGGATGTGGCTACAGCAGGAGTGGTGAAACTCTGGGTGGAACAACAGGGTGAATGTGAACACTTTTAGATGAAGTGAGAAATGTTCAGACGGAAGAAATATGTGGATTTCTTTTAGGTAACAAAGATGGAGAATTAAGAAGAAGTTCCCTTTCTTTTATCTCATGTCTGGGCTGAATATGGCGCTGTAACCAGAGAGCAATTAGCTTTAGCTTAGCATAAAGACCGGAAGCAGGAGGAGGCTTAAGAATTACTGTTAAGAGAAATGAGTTAAATAACCACCAAGGAGTCCGGCTGATAGAGAATTTAAGGATAAGGGTGTGTTATCCTCGCTGATGCTGAACAGTGTGCAGGTCACGAGCGCAGCAGACTGTGGTCACTCTGCCACACACAGATGGGCGGTCAGTGGGAGACCTGACGGAGGAGCTGCAGTCAGTCACAGCCTCTCGTTTTGTTATATTAAATGACATTCGGCCTTTCACGCGGAGATGCTCGGCACCATCTGCCGCTGTCCTTGATTGCTCGGCTGTACGGGGAGTGAAAGGGGTCAAGACGGAGAGTGTGCAGGAGGTCAGAGTCCCTGCTGTCACACGGGCCCAGAAAAGATGATTTATGAATAGAGGCATTATGGAGGTTACAATGAGTGCGAGGCAGGAGGCTAAGAGAGGGGAATGGGAATGTCAGCTTTACCTGACGGCTCAGGCGGCGGATGCCTTTGTGTCGGGCCAGATGGGTGTCTTATCAAGGAGATCGACTGATTTCCACCCTCACAGGGAAAGATGTGGGCATATAAAACCTGGATTTGGTGGACGTGAAATCGAAAGCTTAAACCTAATTGACAAGACCGCTGGTATCTGAAGCAGATCGGAGATCGTTTGCTAACAATATTCAGAGCGCCTCACCTTCAAATACGAAACCAGAGAACCATTAACTCAGTGACAAAGTCAAGAGAGATCCAATCGGGTGGACACGATGAGGCCAGTGGAACTAAAATTAAACTGAAATGTACTGCCTCACACTTATTAAAATCACAACCACTTATAAAACACTACCACAGTCCTATTAGGATATTACAAAGAAATATTGGCGAATTCACAAGGCTGTGTGTTGGCAAGAATCTAATGATATGTATCACAATACACGATTTACATTTCAATACTGGGTAACTGTAAGCAAAATAATATATTGTGATGTTGTAATCTGATCTATCTGATCCAGAGTGTATGAGTCCTTTTTCCTCAACTTAATCACATCACATAAAAAAAAGAAAACAGTAGCTTCTCTCTGAAGTCCAAGGGCAATTGCTCAGCAAGACTCATCCTGCATTGCCATGATATTCCATTAAGGCTTTATCAGACAAGTCAGATCTGTGCTTGTGTCTCCACTGGCCTCAGTGCACACAGCGCTGTGAGCAAGCTCTAACCGACGACAAAGCGAAAAGCCGTCGTGGCACAGCAAGCCATTGGAAATAATGGGTTTCAGAGCACAGCGGTGCTAATGTTGTGTTGTAACTGAAGGGGCCATTATGCTGCATCATTCTTCTATGTCTACCAAGGCTAGCTTTGAAGTCGGTCGTGGATATCTTCAGATCCTAAATTATTTCCGAGGCCTTCTTCAGCTGAATGATGGACGTGGTAATGGGCTTGTTGTACAGGATGGTGGCTCGCTTCGGTCAGGAAAGGAACGCTCATTGTACAGATATTTGGCATCTGTCATTGATGTGAATGTACACTAACATTTAAAAGTTTAGACCCGAATTCAAGACTAGCCCACTTTTTTAGACTTATTACCAGGAGGAACAAAAAACATCTTATATTCTGAACATTACGGTATTTATGATACATAAATTATCATTCTCCAATATCCATCAGCATCAGCCAAAAAAATTCACTTCCCTCTCATGGACACAGAATGATGTGTTAAAGAGTGACTCTCCAATTTAGGCCGTGCTTTATGGTTCATCTGGAAAACATTATAATCACATAATTCAAATGTTCTAATGTCCACTGTTAATGAACAGCTGCAGGACTCAGTCGGAGCTTAAACTCTTGCTTTGTTGTTGTTCACGGATTGAAACTGAACAACTCTGCGTTAAAAGGGAAATCTGTGTCAACTAGAAATGACCCTTCAACAGTGGCCTCTCTCTCTCATGTTCACTCTTTTTCCAACTTCTGCTCCTCTCTGTTTAAAATCTTCCCAGACCCTAATCCTCCTCTTCCTCCTCCTCCTCTGTCTCCTTCAGTTTGTCTCCAACACACAGAACTGCTGACACCGCTGAACTGCCTCCCTCCTACACCTCACAGCCCAGTGTCATCCTGATCTGTGTCCATGGAAATACCATCTCAGGTAGTGCGGAGAGCGCTGACACAACCATGGCAACAGCTGCCGGTGAGGATGAGAAAAACTTCTGTCAAAGCTCCAGAGAAAAAGAGAGGGTCGGAGGAGGGCGACGAGCAGGAGGTGGACGGGGGGGGGGGGGGGGTGAAGAAGAGGGGAATGAAGAAAAAAGAAAGAGCAAAGTCGACTCTTCATTCCTGCTCGTCCAAACAGATCTGTGAGGCTTAATTCCTCTCTCTGCTCTCAGCTGACACTGTTTTAAGTGCATAGTTACACCTTCAGCCTCACATGTGTCACTATCGAGCTGTGTGAAAAACACATTTGAATCAAACTGCACTCAACTGAATAAACACTGCTGCTTGGGCTTCGTTCACACAAATATCTCAGTGGGGATTTGCAGATCATAGCAGATACAAGAGCTACGACAATGAGTCTTTGAATCAATCAGCAGTAAGGTGTTGTTTTGTTTAAGCTAAATTACCAAACAACCTGTTTCAGCTTCTTCAATGTGAATATTTGTGGCTTTTCTATATTCAATATCACTGGTAACTGAATATCTTTATGTTTTGGACTGTTAATCAGACAAAACAAGACAGCTGTAACCTTCAGGTTAGGGAAATTTTAGCGAAGTATCATGGACGCCAAGGACCATCCATCATGAAAGCCAAGCACTGTACATTTGTTGACATAAGAATATTTTCCTTGCTTTACCTCGCTGTCAGTCAGCCCTTTTCAACAGGGAACATAAAGCCATTATATCGCTCGCTAATGTTATTAAAATTAAATTCACCTTGGCTCATATTGTTACCTAGCCTGAAAATCCAGACTCAAATCTAGAAAGATTTTGAGTCTGGCCCACCGATACACCCTTCCTACCCAAGGGGCAGCACTAACTGAGGCATTTCAAATGGCGCCAGACACAACTGGATAACACGATGGCCAATCAGAGCAAAAAACAAGGTGACCTATTCATTGCACTAAGCCCCATTTGTTTGCCGAACAGTAGGGCTAACTGATGTATTATGTTTTTGCCGTTCCTCTCTCAAGGAAAAAGATAAGTGTAGTTGGCTTAGCATTTCCTCCAAAACTAAACTGAATGGACGCAGTCCTTTGGCAGCTGCCATCTTGGCTGTTTACTTTTCGACTCATACAGCGCAGAGCTGTCTTCATCATGTTACGCCTGCCCAGAGCCCGCCTCTGTCAGATAGACTGATCTGATTGGTCCAATAGGCGATTCAGCGGGCTCTGCTTGTCGGGGCCAGATCCCCGTGCAGTGCAAATTAGAATTTGCTGGGGGCGGGGCATCTGGATTTCCAGGTTAATTGTTACCCCCCAATAAGAGTTTCTGTGATTGTCGATTGATTTTCTCGACAACCATTGCTCAGATGTTCAGATGACTTGGCAGGTGTTTTGCTGAGGACCCAAGAAAGTGCAGTGTCAAGTGCGAGCTTTTGAGATCTACACATCTTTATTAGTAGTGCGTTACTACTGTCTGAAGTACACACTGGGTAGTGTATTGAGATGGGACATGAATTAGACTGGTGAACAGCAAGCTGGGTACAGGCATTTCAGGCATTAGCGATGTAACTTTCAGATTGAACATTTTTGTTCCCATAAACAGCTTGGTCCCAAATAGCTAGCTTGCAAATGATGAGTATACTTGAGCATTGCTTACTATGTTGTGGCAGGTGTATTGCTGAGGACACAAGAACAAGCAGTGTTGTATGAAGTTGTTTGGATGAGCGGTTCTCGAAAAAGCTGCAAAGAGCAATACCAGGGGCCAAGCAATCTGCCCGTTTCAAACAGGCGCAGAAGTGCGTAAATGAAGGAATAAAAATCAAATCTGTTTCTGAGGCAAGCATGACAATAAAAGTTTGAGAGCCATTGGATTTAGATCAATCAATTATTAATTTGTTCAATAAAATGTCAGAAAACTGAACAACTCCCACCGCAAGTTCTCAGATTACAACATGACATATTGAAATTGCCTGTTTTGTAAAAATAACAATCCCAAAATGTACTCAAATTACAAGAACCGGCATTGACATTTAGGTTGGATAAATGACTTAAATGACAAATCAAATACCAAAACTGTTGATATGCTTTTGGTCAAGTAACTTATCGCTTCATCGACTGATTGTTTCTGCACTAAGAGCTCCTCACTCCATCTCTAAGGCTGAGACCAGCCACCCCACAGAGGAAACTCAGCCGCTTGTATCCACAACCTCAGTCTTTCGGTCACTACCCAAGCAGCAGCGCCTTGAGATCCTGTCCATGAATATCACCTAACAGAATCTGAGACAAGAACAGGCCTGACGGAGGGCAACACCCACTAAGAATGTGTGTGACTTTGTGTTCGAATTACATGTTCTGTCATTCGTAAGGTATTCAGCTTCATCTGGAAACAATGAAATTAACTTTGGAAACTTTTCCTGTCCCGTGCAGGTACTAAGTTAAATATTAGTGTGATGACTCTGATGCCAGTAAATCCCTGACTTCACTGTACACAACTGATTAAAGATCAATTCATAGCTCAAATTATTGTCTAAGTGCGTCAGTTGGGCCGGTGAACCTGGGTGAGTTATTCCACAGTGAATAAACACTGCATTACTCATGCTGTGTGCTAAGTGGCTCGGCTGGCATTGTGTAACTTCTGTATAATGTGGTATCCTGTCTCTTGACATCTTGCTGGCTGAACCCCACATTAACAAATGTGGCTTTTTGCCTGCGACCCCGGCTTCGCTGAGCTATCTCTGGCTCGTCCCGCTCTCATCTTTTATATTTGGGATGTGTTGTGGCCTCGCTCCTGCCTTTCTGTTCCGCTCTGCTCTTTTCCTGCTCCACTCAACTCCACTCTGCTCTCACCCCTCCGCTGTTCATCTTCACCCCCTCTGCTCTCGTTCTGCTCTGTAAGACTGTCGAGCACTGGCACTGAGTCAGGATGAAGATAAGACGTGCTGGATGTGTATCACTTTGCTATGAACCAGGTGAAGCGTTTAGGAAATGCATCTACACTGAAACAGGAGGACAAAACATCTGTCATTGTCTCCTTAACTTGCACCCAACATTTACACTGTGGACTCTTCTTATATTGTCAGAATGACTCCTGTAGTTGCCCTGAAGAACTCAGTCTTGAACTATATTGATAATGAATTAATAATGTCAGTCATCTTTTAAGAAAATATGTCAAACATTTGCTGGTTCAACCTTCTTTAATGTGAACACTTGCTGCCTTTTTCTCTTCACAGCATGTTAAACTGAATATATTTGGGAATTTAGACTGTAGCTTGGACAGCCTGGACATTTCATGGAATAAACTAATCTGCAGATCAGTAATCTACATAAACAGACAACAGGATATTCTGGTCTGCATTTGGCATTGGATTAGTACTGACAAATCACATTTGAGCAGGAGGTAAACAGTCCATATGAAGAGCAAAAGAGGCTGAACGCATTGGCCAAAGATCTTGGAACCCATCGGCTATCGTCTAACGATGATTTAGATTTTTATGAGCTTTTAACTAATTTATCTGCATCCATATGCCCCTATCTGTTTAAAGAGATTAGCTGAAATGTTGTCTGAACCTGTCTAAAGTGCAAATCAAACTGTAAACAATGACTGGTGTACAGAAGCGAAGGTCTTGCCCCGAATATCTGCTGGCTACACATCTCCTATGCCTGCTGCCCCCAAGGCCTATCGTCATCAGATCAATAGCCAAGACTGACAGATCAATAAATACTAAAAATATAATCATTAGTTGCAGCCCAAAAAGATAACTTGAGACATCTACTCTCATCCTTTTAGAAAAAAAAGTTGTTTAAATTTTTCAACCCATTTACACAAAAATTTTACCGTATGATCTGTTTTTTCAGCCTTTACTTCCTGTTCACAAATTCTCATACCACAGCCAAACAGTGCACTAAGGTATGTTTCTGAAAACATTGTAGGTGAGAATAAAGCAATACAGTAACAGGATATTGGTTTGTATGTGGTCAGCACTGCCTAGTTTTACGGTTTGATCTGAGTTTGAGAGAAACAGAGGGGTGGGTCTCCCTCTTCATCTGCTTCTAAACTCTTTGTGTCAGTGCTGGCTGGCAAACAAAAAAGTGGAAGTGCAATCTGTACTTTGAGCAAAAGATTTAAAGCCATCGAAATTCAGCCAGATGGACACGAAATGCATGATCTGGCAGATTTGAGCTGAGAGATGAGCAGGGAGATCTGGGCGCTGGTAAGATGGAGGGCAGTTTACCACAGTTAATTAACACATACTACCCACACTGTTATGATACAAAGCTGGTTGAAAATCAGACTTGGATGGTGCCCTGAGGCAATTCTGACAATAGTTACAACCAGGACCTATTTTGACAAATTAAAGTTGCATAATTAAAGTGACAACTTATCAACCTGTCATATTTGCAGAATTGTTCATTTCAAGTTGATGCTGGTATTCCATTTTAAAGCCTGAATCTGCTGATACAGATGACATATCGATATTATCATGCATCCTCACTATTCCTACTATTTCATGTATTAAGAAATGCTTTGGTTACAAGTGATCACCTCCCAATGATTTCGTTTATTAACCAATCACAAAGTGGGAGACTAAGTTAGAGAAGAAGCATAAAAGCTTTAAGACAACTTGTGAACTGTGATTCTCAAAACGGGGCTGACACTCTACATCTTGAATATGGAGCTAACATTTAGAACATTTCATGTGCACAGCAAAAGTCTCTTGGGTTGTGTGTCCCTGTGTCCTGTTTGCCAGAGCATGCCGCTGTTGCCCTGTTGGTCGCAGAGCAGACAGCCATACACACCACAAACCTCGCAGATTCACACCCTTGTTGAGAGAGCCACTCCTTTAGCATACAGCTCAGTGCACAGACTCGGTCCGCTCGCCGTGTAAAGCTGCAGCTTCAACTTGTTCAGCCTTCTCTCTTGGAGCGGGTGACAGGAGGGACATGTAAGGAGCAACAGTACCGCTGCTCAGTCTCCACTAACACCTGCAGTGAAATGTTGACATTTTATCTGACTGGAAGAGGAATACACACATTCTCCGCTCCCCCCTTTCCTCCTCTATTTAGCAGCAGAGTAATGGCGTGTGATCAGTGAATGATTACTTTTCTTTTAAACCGGCTGTCGTAGCAGATCCTCACTTGATAAGAGAGGAGATGGAGCAAGGCAGCTCATAGAGAACTGATTGAGTGTTATTACTACTGTGACAAATCCCATCTGAGAAGTGTTTGGTAGCACTAAGAGGGGGGGCAGGATGGAAAATGTTAAAAAAAGACGAAAGGGAAGATAAGAGAGGAAAAGATTGAAGGAAGATGGAAGGAATGAACACAGACTCGAGAAAACACGCAGGAAGGACCGCACAGAGAAACTTCTTGTTGCGATCCATGGAGCCGATCCTCTTTCTGAGAACTACAGCATGCTCCCTGTCACGCCTTTTTAACCAAACCAATTAGCCTAACACGGCACGCCGCTGAAACCCACCACTACGCGTCGATAAATCAGCTGCGCTAATTGCAATTAAAATCCTGAGCAAACCAGGCGAGACAATGCAGAGGGCTGAAGCTATTTACTCTTAACTTTTAATGGTGATTGCGTGAGGCTGTGTTTATGACAAAGTCGTATCACAAGAGCTCCAATCCACTCGAGGCCTTGCTCTCATTAGGCGTGTGTTTTATGGCCGTGAAGCTTGTTTGGAGGTTTAAGAGGCTGCAGCTTGGGCTCGACCAACCTGGGATCTAATCAGTCATATTCAAACACGTGATCATATGGACGTTCAGTAATATTTTTTGATGGATGATATTAGGCCACGATCTAAGTTTTTTTTCATGTTTTATACAAATTTAAGGACTGCTGAGATCAATAATGTCAAAAAGAAATATGTGGTGTACTTAGCCATCCTGTTACAGGAGCATGCACACATATATCTTACGGTGATTCATTTAAATACACTCATGCTTTCATATGACATAATGATATCAGAGGACGATGCACAGAGAAGTATTTGAATTGAAAATTGCACATCTCTGAATTGACTGAATCTCACATTTGCTCTGGTGAAACTGTCTCTGTTATAAAAAGCAGTGATGTATAATTTTGGCCACTTTAACTTGAGCCTAAGAATCACTTGTCACATGCTGATTACACTCATCTCATTATGCAACCTCTAACAGCAAACTGCCTGCACCAGTGGTGACTTACTGTGGATGTGTTATATTCTAAACAGTGTTAGGGGGTGTGGATATGTTGTGCAATTATTTTGTGTTTACATATCTGTAGACATTTGTTTTCACTGTTCAAAATTAATTAACTCTCAATAAGTGTAAATAAAAAAGAGCAGTGCTCCGATGGTGCACCATGTTGCCTATGTACCACACAGGGCTGTACTTCAAACACATTTTAAATAAATGTATGAAATGGTGGCTGACTACTGCAGTGAACACCAAAACATTGTACAAATATACTTTAACTAGGGGGACCAGACATCCCGAAAAATTCAGGACAATGAAGTAGATGAAGAGAGCGCAACACATGTACAAACTGTGCCACTTGTAAGTGTACTATCAGATGTATCTGACTGGAGAGAGCATATCAGTCAAATGTTTGAGGCTAACATGCTCTCAAATGCTAGCCTGCTGAACCTAAAAATGAGTTATGTTTACCATATTCACCACCTAGGTTTAGCATGTTAGAATGCTAACATTTGCCAACTAGCACAGCACACAAAGTAGGCCTACAGTTAAAGCTGATGAAAATGTTATTAGCTTATCAAGTCTTTCATCTTCTGACAATCTATACAGACATCTGTTTTCAGGGCTAGAGAGCCTATTATCACTCTTCTATATGAAAAATAATAATGTATCTGAACAATTGCTGTTCTCTTCCTGCTGTCTGACCATGCTAAACCGGTGAAGACAGTCCGATTATAGGCGACCAACTAATTTTATCTGTCTACAGTGATGCTAGTGGCTCTGTGATCACCTGGATTTTTTCCTCTGGAGATCATAAATGTCCGAACATAATTTCATGGCAATCCAGATATTTCAGTCTGGACCAAACTCTTTGTGTCACAGTGCTAGTGTGACTAACAAATGACGACATCAACTGTGATTAAAGTAAAACCTTAACTGATGGATTAACTGATCAACTGATGGAAAACTCTTTACTCTCAAATGATTTGGACAGCTGTGGTGCATAAAACAAACCTGACATTAACCCTCTGAGACCTGCTGGTTACCAGTAATCCTGGTCAACACTCCTGTCTTTCAGAGGCTATACAGGGGTGAGTTTTAAAGCTAGAGTGATGTTACTGGTATCACATGAATTTTGGCAAGGAAAAAACAGCATGGCCACTTTCACAGAGGTCCCTTGACCTTTCACCTCAAAATTTTGGAATGAAAATGGGTTCTGTAGGTACAACAAGTCTCCCCTTTACAGATGTGCCCTCTTTATACTAGTCCCATTCAGTTTTGAGCACAAACTATGCACTTCTTTGCATGCAGTATAAATGTGTTATTATGGCAGACTGTATTTGAATATTTCTGCATACTGGGCTCCCTAAATAGACTTGGAAATGCATAAATTGGGTATGAATGGAAAGCTGGGCCTCTTATGAATTCAGTGGGCCCTGTTTTATTCATGTGATGATGTTAGCCCCCAAAGTGGCCATTTCATTGTGGTGAGACCCGTTTTAAATGGACATCACGGTCTAAAAAGACGTGAGTGTGAGTGTCAGTAAACTTTACGACCAAAAATTAGAGACCTTGGACATTCAGAAGATGGATGGCTTTCATAGGTTTATTGACAACAAGGGAGGTTGAAAGCAGTTCCCAGAACAGAGGTGCACTCCACCCAATTACCAAAACATGCAATGCTTATAGAAATCACCAAATATCAAGAATTTTTGACTACAAATCACAGCATGAATTTTTCTATGGTGTTCCTCAATGGCTTGGTGTCTTAATGTGATATTATGGAGGGATTTTTGACCATTTTTATCAATTCTCGAGTGGTACAACATGCTTAAATTGAGCACCCAAGCTATGTAACAAATGGTATCAACCCCAAAAATTGCTGCAAAACGTATGAGACATAAATGAGCATGGCAATGGGCTTCATATACTTCCATTGTGATGTTCTAAGCCCCTTTACACTCTAAACCTTTAAAATTTGAATAGGCACCTTAGCAAAACACGTTTTTTCTATTTTTGCAGATTTGTGACTAGAAACACTGTTGAGCTGCATCTCAAATTAATCTCCAGGTTCCCTGCTTTCAGGTGATGTATACCAATTCTGTGTGGCATATACTAGACCTGCTATCTCCACCAAAAGATCCCCTATCCAACCAAAAAAAGATAATAACTGGTCTATGTGGGTCTCAAAGGGTTAAATGACAATTAGATAAAAAATGACCAGCGTGACACGTCATAACAAACAAGTAGATTAGACCAAAGACTCTTCAGTGTGTAACAGTGACATCAAGGCAAACCATGCAACACATTAAATCTTTACACACAATCAATACAAACATCAATTTCAGAGCTAAGTTGTGGCCTTTCATCACCCCTTTATGGGAAACAAATAGAGGTATTTAAGCAGTTCTCTTCATGCTGTCTGACATCATCTAGCTTCAGACCAACAAAGGGACGCAACAAAGAAGGTGAGGTGAGAATGAGCCTCCAGGCTGAAACAACCATCGGTCTTGAGACTGCTGGGACATCTGGGTCCCTCATTATAAAAGGTACAAGGAGCCTCAGCGATTAGGTTAGCTGAGCGGACACGTAAACAGCTAATACTGATCAACACCGGGCTAAAAAAATGGATCGATAGTGTGAAACAAGCAGGCTACACACAGATCCATACAGAGCATTTTAGTTGTTTAGCCACTCCAGCTAATTGTCATTATTCACCTAACAAGAAAAAGACAGGTAAGAACGTGCTATCCATCTGACATTTTCGTTTGTTACACTGATGGGAAAAAGGTGATTTTGTTCTCACAGGCGAAGCATTACCAGTGTTTTCTTTCTCTTTACAAAAGGCCTCAAAGGCCACAGGAAGATAAGAACAATGCACCCACAGGCAGCTAAATAAAGACCTGTGGATCGCCTTAAATAAGCACCAAACTGCCAGAAAGCATGAACGTTTCAATCCTTTGAAGAGCGGATGAACTGTGACGGACACCGCAGCACTAAAATCATAACAAGATATCCAGAGCAGCCACCCCGGTTTGATCTATTCGCTCCAGAAATCCCAAGTTCCTCTGTTCTTGTAGTAAATTCATCAGAAGACACTCATAACTGTCTGAGTCTGACTGAGTCATGATGCTGCAGTCTCAAAGACACAAAACACACACCGCCACCTGCACTCTGTACAGACACACTTACAAGATAAATACAGTTTGGAGGATCATTCATTGTGCTCGTGGCTAGACAAAGACATCGTGGAAGAGTTCTTTTCACCGGCTTCTTTGTTGTAAATGAGTTCAAGCCCTCAGTCTTCTGGCGGATTACAATTTCCCAGAACTCATAGTGACGTCTTTAAATTGCTAGTTTAGTCAGAACAACAGTCGGGAGCCTCAAGGCTTAAACAAGTAAAAGATATCCAATTTACAGTTCTGTAAAACGGAAAGAAACAGCAAATCCTCGTAAAATCAAATAAGTTAAAACACTAGATTACTTTGCAGCATTATTATGCAGGTGTCTGACAAGCCTTCAGAGACTCATGGTTCTGTTGGTCAAACTGGACTCTCTGGATTGTTCCATCACTGAAGCAACACAGAACTGTACTGACATGAACTCTGATTGGGGCTGTCCCGAATACCATTTTTCTGGGCTCTGGAGCTTTGGTAGTAATCAACACAAAGCAAATATTCAAAGCTTTGGCCCAGAGGTGCAGGGTTGAACATGACTTAGCATACAGAGGTTAGACGCAGCGCTGAGGAACCACAGGAGCTGTGATGCTGGCGAACAGTCAACTAACACGAGGGCCGGACAACGTCCAACATCAAGCCATTAAACGGTCCCAAAAAACTCTTGTCAACGCTAAAACAGCTCAGCTGTCGTTATTCCTGTGATGCTAACAGTTAGCCCTGTAACTGTGTGTGTACGGGCAGACTCTCACTGTGTGACTGTTCATGTTGATATCATCATCAGACATAGACGGACCAGATCAGAGAATAGGGGACTGTTGGAATGCCACTATACAAGTAACCCCAGTGAGGGCTGGGGATTGTGACCTCCAAACTAGGAGTGTGGCTTTAGCAGATTCCAGGTACAACATCTGAGATCTCTGTCCAGAAGAGTGCAGTACTAGGAACAGCTAAGATAATGCGCAGAACCCTCAAACTCCCAGGCCTCTGATAAAGGACCCAAGCTTGAGGAAGACACACCACCACCAACATATGTACAATAAGATAATATCAGCCACTATGACTGTTTCTGGCTGCTGAATAACACTATACACTTACTGTACACTTACCTGTACTTTATATGCGCTCACAAACACATACATATTTATAACTTTACTGCTGTCTATACTGTATAAATCTGACCAACAGAGTAAACACCGCATTCATTTCATGTCTCCAGCTGTTTATTCTGTTTACATTATCGAACTGAATAGTTAATGTACTCATATTTGCACTGTAATTATGGTGACCTCTGGCTCTAAAAAATCAAGGTTGCAAGAGCCAAAAAGTCAGACTCAAGGCTTTTTAAAAAAAAGGGTGACATCATGGTGGCTACGTCTATTATTTGTATACAGTCTATGTACAGTACTTCCAATGACAATTAAGTTTAATGTGATATAAAATCAGCCAATAGACTTCAGTGGATTAAATATTTCAGACACAGGAGAAAGACAAATGTCAGCTCCTAAAAACACAGCCCTTCTGATCCTTTTAGTCGAAGCAGTTTGACTCAAATGCTGCAATCAATGAAAATGATTCAAAATAAAACCTCTCAAATTACACATGCAGAGAGGTTGCATCGTGGAGTCAATAGTCCACAGGGAGACACACACAGCTTCATATTATCAAGAACCAGAGACACAAACATGGTGCACCTGCATGATATCGATGTATCTCACTAACTGTCCAACAGATACTATTTGAAAACCATCACAAGAAGACATCAATTAATGGTTTAAATGTTTTCAATACCGATGTGAGGAACTGTGTCTTCTTGATTCATGGCAGCAATAGATGCATCACTGTATTCATGAGCTATTGACCAGTTTATACATCCACATAATGCACACAGACACTGGGAAGCTATAGAGGGGTCAAAAGGTCTGGATCAATAAATGGAGCACTAAATACAAGGCAGTTATCCAAGGTGTTCAGCTCAGACTCTCGTTACTGTAACAAAGGCATGTTTTTTTCCAAAATTGTATTGTTGTTAAATTTTTCTTTTACTTCAATACTTTTTATCCACAGATGTTGTAATTCGCTACATTTCCAGTTGCGTCTGTTACAGAGTAAGAACTTCAGTCTGAGTTTTGTCCTCTTTTCTGGTTGAAGAAATACATCACTGCTGGAAAGATGGTCTTTTCATAAAACTGGGCTGTCCGTGCAGAAGAAAGATGCAAATACTTTTGAAACTGGTGCCACATGGCCAGAGAAATAAAGGTAGAAGACCTACCAGAAGGCACTACAACTCACTAGACCAATAAACATGGACCACTGCTGGATGGGTAATTTAAGCTTGGGGGGCGGGCAGGTACACGAAAATGCAAATTACAATATGTAGTTCGAGCAACAACCCAATAAAATCTGATCTCTATCAGAATTTGAGATTTGAGCTGAGAAATGAGCAGGGAGATCTGGGCACTGGTAAGATGGAGGGAACATTGTTATAATACAAAGCTGGTCGAAAATTGGCAAAGCATCCCTTTAATTTCAGAAAGGTACACAGAGCATGGTGGTTATATATTCATAACTGTTGTATGCACAGACTGCAAAGTCTCATCTGTAGACAATGTTAGTTTGGACGTTAGGGTTCAGTGGCGTGATCTTGTTGCACTAATGTGTATGTTAACATTTACTTCAATTTATATTGCAGGCTAAACGTCTTCTATAATCTAGCATTATATATCATCATGTATGATACTACTGTTAGCCTGTTAAAAAATGTAAAGCAGCAACGTTTACTCACAGTACATTTTATCTGACTTAGTTTTCACTATAACCCAAGTGCGTGTACTTTTATTTTCACATGAATATACTTTCGTTTCCCCTTTTGTAAATCTATTTATTTTCAAGGGCGAAACAACACACATTTTCAAAATCTTGAGTTCAATAGTTTTTATTCTATTACAAATGTTAAGGTGGGCAACAGTACATGTATTCATATTATACCGTTTGGTGCAAGGCTTTTGGTTCAGTACACATTACAAACCAAACAATACGTTTAACTATCCTACTACTTTTGAAACTGTATCGAATACAATGTTCTCGGTGACACTGCGCTCAACAAGGCAGCCCACATGATGGAACAGGCAACATACTGTCTGGCCCCCCACGAGCACAAGCCCCTGCAGAGCGACAGACTCTCATCAGCAGCCAAGCCCGAGGTACATACATGGTTACGCAGCACAAACCCACTGAACCAGAGACGCTGGGCTGCATGGCTATGGCCTCTCATTCAGCAGCTAACAGCGGCTAATGTTAGCATGAAATACAAACCCACAGCAGTGAGCAGTAACTGCTGATAGGCTGGGTAGCCAAGTCAGCCAGAGAGACCGAAAGGTACTTCAGTGATGGCTGCTTAGTGTGTGTTTATATGATTGTGTCATTTAACAGAGATGTTTATCCACATACTTATGAGACTGAGAGAGCTCAGAGAGCTTGTTGGATGGAGCAAATTCGCAGCTGAACACAGCGGGTGGAAGAAACGACACTGATACCAAGTGCTCTAAAGTCAGTAGTAACATAGTATTTATATAGTAGGGAAGGGTTATGTTAAGGATGACTATAGTGCATCTTGGAGCAGGCATTTTGGCTCACCCAAAAAATTCTGGACACAGAAATGATGAAAAACAGTTCAACGGCCTTACTTGAAAGTGCAGTACTTTCTAACATGTAAAATGATGTTTAGAAAGAAATATCTGATTTTGCTTTTCCAAGACTTTAAAAAGGCCATTTCAGCCAGACTGTAATTCCTGATTTGTGCAAAAAAAAAAAAAAAAGTCCAGGTTATGTTAGTTTAGTCCTATTGAGTATAATATTCTGGTACACGATAATTGGATAAAGAGTGTAGATTAATAATTTTAAGTGACCACCGCTTTCCTTTCTTCAAGACCGTCTTGCCGAGATGCTGCAAGGCGCAAATGCCCTGCAGTCAGCTCTGCTTGTGTTTCAGCTGGAGCTTTATATGACTCTCGTTTATCTTGATTCCCTCCAACTGCAGACCGAGGTCACATTCATATTCAAAGGGAGGCTCTTTGGGACTTTGGAGGAACGAGAGATGCTCTCAAATGTGAGTAATGAGGCCGGTTCAAGAAGGCACCATTACAGAAGCCAATCTGTCTATCAAATGCTAATGATGCCTTATTATCTACACTGGAGGGAATCTTACCTCAGTGGTCTAAAGTAGTTACAACTCATTCAAATGCTTCTTGAATCGAGGGTCATCCTGGTTCACTAATGCCAGCAACACTTGTTGACAGAGAATCGGGCGCACACAGTTTGGTGTTTGTTTGAATTAAGACCGTTTGACTGATGACAAATGTTACGTTTGGTTGGTCACAGCTAATGAGCAGCCTGAGATGACATTAAATGCAAAAAATGTTCAGTCAGGACGAGGATGCATCTGGTGGAAAGCTTCATGTGCCAATATTATCAGCACCTCTATTGTTATTTACCATGAGACAAGCAACACAGTGTGGGAGGTGTGAAGCACACAAAGCAATTATCTTTATTTGAGGCAGAGAATCACACCATTAAATGACTAATTTGGCTTTTCTTTCCAAACCGCAGTCTTTTTATATAATTGGCTGAGCTGCGGGGAATTAAAGGTTATTTGACAATGTAGCGCTGACACAATTATAATCAGTGGACAAAAATCAATGGTCATTTTCAATGTCAATATTTTAACAGCTTGAAAGGCAGTGTGCAGATAAAACATTATGCAACATTTTTACCGTAAAATAAAAGCTCCCAAATCATTTTGATGGCACACTGACTTATAATGGGGATGATGTCGTCTCTTTCATTCCCACAATATCTCTTGTTGCACTGTGTATTTTTGGTGAACGGGTCAGATCTCATAGGAGATGTACGTAATGCTTTACAGCACTACATCATACACCACCACCTTCAATTATTTAAGCTATGCACTCTTTCATTGAAAAAATATCCCAGCTTCAATAGTCGGGCATATTTACAATACAAACCTCGTCCGTGAACTATGAGGGCAAAAAATAATCGTTCAGTAATCAAAATTGAGAAAAAATGTTCATTAGTTTTGATGATTTGAGGCCAGTCCTAGGTAGAGGTGAAGACGCTGAAGAGGACGTTGATGTAGGAATCAAATAAGAGGGAAAAGAGAGACCATGCGAGTGGCTGGACAAGAGTTAAATAACAAACAAACTAATGCAGTGAAGCAAACTGTCTCAATCAAAGGTAACAAAACGTTAACGTGACAGTCAATAGTGGCATAACTGAGAGCAGTTCAACATTTAGGCAATTATGCAACTTTGTGACAAAATCAGTCGCTGATTCAGACCAAAGCAAGACAACTCTAGGTCTGGAAGCACCCTCAGACCCCACCCAGAAACTCCAAGAAGGTCACATACTCTCCCTCTCCAACAAAGAGAGCCTAAAGAGTCCTCAACATGTAAGTAATGAGTAAAATCCAGGCCCAGAGCCCAAAGACCGACACAAGAAAAGAAACAGAGGCTGACAGACCATGCAAAAAGAATAAAAATCTACTTTATTTCTTCCTTTCTCTCTTTTGAAAAACAGAACTTAACTAAAACACATTTTCAATTGCAGAGTGAATCAATAGTCTTGTAAGGAACAGAGTATTTTTTCTAGTCCTGCTTTACTAGATAAGAGCTCATAATTGCTCTCTACTGTATTGTTCTCCTATCAATCATTTAATATGCGCAATAATAGTGGTGGGTAACAACGGTGTGGGTGTCACAGGGGTCAACTATGTGGGTGGAAGACTGTGATGCGCCCAATCTACTGAAATCGAGCAGACGCCATACATACAGTATGTGTGCCTCATTACATGAGCTCCCTGTGGGATACATTAGACATGCCTCATATCCTTTGTATTGTATTTTCCTGATGATCAATAGCTAGCCTGTAGCTTAGAGGTCCACTGGAACCTGTATGGTATATTTATATAAGAGCAGAGACTGTTCCAAAGAAATGCACAGCAGCCCGCTCTACTCAACCTGTTCAATCACAGAGTCAGGACGAAACAGCTGTGGTCGTTTCAGGGGGCTCAGGCAAGATTTGATTTCTGAAGGAGCCAGAGAAATGGTGGCTCTTCAGCTTTTGATGGGGCAGGAAGATGATGAGCAACAGCCACCAAACCCTCCATTATAATAATTGCCTAATGGAGCGACAATTTTCAAGCTAATACTTTTGTTGTGATGAAAAGACTGATTTTATGCGTGACATTTCACAGTGCACAAAATTAAATCATTTAAAGGGTACAAATCAAGAGCTCTGTTTCTTCCGCGCTGTTCCAGAGATTAAAATATTAAGATTTGTTTAATTCTTTCCTATAAAACATAAAAAGACTGGTGTTCATCACGTTTTTTAATTTAAGTGGTATCACTGATGCAGTGAACCAGTGTGGTAAAATATGGTACAAAAACAGCCTGTCGCTTAAAAACAGAATCAATGCATTGGAAACAGGGCTGCAACAGGTTTCTTTTATTGTCAATTTATTAGGGTCCGGGTAGCTAAGCTGCCAGGACACTATTGTAATCCTAGGTATTCTTCTTCTTTCTTCTTCTGAGGAAATCATACTTCCCGTGGGTGAAAACTCACTAAACTTTGCACAAAGGTCCAGTCCCATGCCAGATATCCTCAGCTGTAAACTCAAGCCAATAGTCCTGATGGTTGTGCTACAGCAAGCGTCTAAAGTTAAAACCAAAATGTAGCCCCAATACTGAAGAAACTTTTGTACATTTAAACCTAATAAAAATTATGAAGTTCATCACGCTGTTTTTTTTTTTCAAAAACTGCAAAACTTCTTAAACCTATCTCCTCCCACAGTTTTTTGCTCAATTGAAACCAAACTTGCTACAGAGTATCTTCAGACTGTTCTACAAACGGCTGCTAAACCTGCACATCTGGCTTAGTCAATTTGTGAAGCTACACATGAATTGTCACTGACTGACTGATTAGCTCAGTGAGATAGAAATTGATCCTTAGTCTCAGAGGTTGTGAGTTCAAGCTTTAGCTGATGCAAAAGGCAGATTGTGTTGCTAAATTCCTAAATGTCTTCCAATTCTTCTGCTTGTTGCTCAGAATTGCCTAAAAATGTCCGGACCCGACCCATCACTGCGCAGCAGCCATAATCTGTGTATTATTTTCACAATTAACTGATTAGCTGTTTGGTTATAAAAGTTTGAAATATTCATCAGTGTTTTCCAAAACCCAAGATGATGCCCTCAAATGTCTTGTTTTGTCCACAACCCAAAGATATTCAGTTTACTGTCATAGAGGAGTAAAGAAACCAGAAGTTATTTTAAGTTAGGAGGCTGGAATCAATTTGATTTCTTTTTGTTTGAAAAAATGACTCAAACCAATTAACTTATTGTTAAATTAGTTGTAAAATAATTTAACAGCTGACAACTCATTAACTTTTTGTTGCAGCTCTAAATGGAAGTGACATATTCATGCACTAAAATTGAAGCCCATGCTAGTTGGACCAAATTTCCACATTGTACACTGGCTCATTTAAATTCAAACACCGGGCTTCCACACAAATGCCCATAATAACTCATCTTTGCTGCAGACCTCACACCACTGCACAGGGCAACAACATGAGAAAGTATATGGGTTAGCTTTGATTAGATTTGAAAGATATAATCTCTATATCCCCAATTTGTTTAACCAAAAATAACCCTTCTGTTTTCATTCCTTTGAGGGTCCTTCTGACTGATAGTAATATACATTCTGTAATACCATGATATGGTGAAACCGCAGTATTTTCTGAGACGGTAATCGTACTGTGAACATCTCCTACTGCTGCAACCTTAGCTATGCGTGCACCCTGCGGCAACCGCCTGAGAAAATCCTGAATTTTGCAGCTGTAGACGGGAAAAATGAAATTCATCCGTTCACCAACTGTCATCATCTGTTGCTTGGAAGTATTTCAGATTTAGGAGAAAACAAATTGGTCAAAGAGTGTATGAGACTTGTGTCTGCACCGGAAAGCAACACAACAAATTTGCTAAACCACCAGAAAAAACACCAAAATCTGCAGTACAATGAATGCATGTGGTTGTTACCGTCACTAACGTTTCCTCACTGAAACCCTGTCCTGGTCTAGCGTCAACTCAGACATTCATACATTCCCTTTGGCCAAATGTATGTCTCCAATCAACACTGTTTTCATTTGGCTACTTTCTCAAACTGAGTTATATTATTATGACAACTTAGCACTGTTTTAATCACTGGGGACTGGAGACACATTGTTGGATCAGGACCCAAAAATGATGAGAAACATGGTCTAAATGACAACTTCATGTAAAGGTCATAAATAACTTAATAAAGCCAAAACTGCCATCCACTAACAGCGACATCTTCATCACTGCTGCTAACTTGTACGAGGCGTCATGTCAGTGTGGTGTTGGGCGCTGATGGCATGTTCCACAACACGTGACCATGTGTTAGTCTCATTGCGTCAACAGTGGTCACCAAGCTGTTCTTCACTGGAGTGGACCCTGCTTACAGATATTAACAGCTGCTCATGAATCCAGCAACAAGTAGGACACAGATGAGAGGCTAATAGGTGCTCTTAAATAACGCAACAAACAGCCGAAAGCATTGGTCCAAAGCATGTTGAGAATTTGCTGGTGACGTTTAAGGGCTATTGTCCTTGACTAGTCAATAGTGGATCAATCTCTTGTTGTTGATCCTTTCCATGTTTCTCCTAATCCTTATAATGATACTCACAACAACCCATTACAATTCACACATGGCTGTGAGGTGAGGTCTCCCAAAAACATGGATAGTATCTTAGTAGTGGTACGGCTGGGCCATTAATTAAAAAGACACAGGAACTGACATTATTACTCTCTAACTTACCTAACTTTAACCATTTCGATCAGCTGCAGCGAAGGCCAATATATTGATGATGGTTTGGAGCAGGAAAAAGTAGATAGCCGATTGATGGGCTGATATCAAACCCCACACCCCGACCACTTTTATCAAAACCTGGATGATGCTCAAATAACTGTTGGACTGACTATTCAAGTCAGGTAATAAATACCTAAATAAATGAATTAATCTAGATCACTGCATATAAAACTCAAAGTAGTAAATGTCTAAATAAATATATAAATCTGGAGCTGAGCATCAGACTAACTGTGAAAAAAATTCTTCCCTCAAAGTCAACCTGAGGTTCTCAGGTACACAATGGCATTACCTTGATTTTGTGTATGGAGCCTGCATTCAAAGCAGTAATTCAAAAACTTCTGAGCACTTTCTAATTGCTATTTGACAGGACTGGAAAAAAAATCAAATGTAAATTGTAACAAGAGTTACAAAGAGTGTTGAGTCATTTTGTATTTTCAGAATATTGAAATTATTTCATGATTCACTGAACATCAAAAAAAGACTGGCTCTGAAATGCTGGACGGTTTTTAATTTGAAATGAGGGCTTTTCATTTGAGACAAGACAAGAGAGACAAGATTGTGGCATTCACTCCGTCACAGACTTTCATGTTTACAGGGCCAGACCAGCTGCTGTGGCTCTGCCAAAAATATCATGCAATTACATGTTAAAATGAAGAGCAATAAACTTAGACACACTAATACAGCAGATGGGACCTGCTTTAACTGGACCTGTAGCCACTGATCATTTAACACAACCCTCTTCTTCTCCAGTCAGTAATGTAGGCACATCACTGTGTCACGGGTGGAGGCTGTTCAGCTGTCGGCCACTGTCAGAGCCAAGTTCTGCCGAAAACAATAGTTTGTAAAACATCCTATTGGTGTAGATTAATCAGCCAAACCATCACCAGACTATCACAGGACTGACACATAGACACAGTCAACCATTCACACTCACATTCACACCTACGGACAATTTAGAGTCACCAATTAACCTGCATGTCTTTGGACTGTGGGAGGAAGCTGGAGTACCCAGAATATTAGTGTTTATGTGGGCCGATGAGTAAGAACAAACTGCTGTACTGAAATGCCAAACTAGGTCTGAGGTCATTTAGGAACTGTTTAGATGACAACAGTTTCTCTAAAAACGAAAAAGTCTGTCCTTTGCGTTTTAAAAAACTTCCGCGTTTATATGACAACATTACTAAAACATTTTCAGAGGAACTGCATATTGCAAGTTTACATGACAACGGAGACCTTGCCGTTTCCAAAAACTTGCACTCTGGAACCCGTTTTCAAAACGTTGCATTTTCAGGCACTCAAAACGCAACTAAAGTTTACTGTTTTCAGTTGAAATCGTTGTCGTATAAACGGGACCTTAGAAACAATCGCCCCTTTTACACTGCCTGTTCAAAGTGAAAATTTCACGCCATTATGCTGCCTCTTTGTTCTGTATATAAGGTACAAACACAGAATGTGGGGGACAGAGTGATCTCGCCTTTAAGCTGCTAAGATGATAGTAACAGTGTAAAAATAGTGTCTGTATCAACGGGGCAGCTGGCAGGACAGGATCATGGACGCACAAGTGTGACGTCTTGATGATGTATTATGTGTGCAACCCACTGTGGGAGATTTAAAAAGTAGCTGTTAGCAGTTAGCTGCTAACTCAAAGAAGAGGAACCGCACCTAAAAATGTCAGTAAATTCAGAAAACTGTGAGATTTGGGAGCTCCTTACCGTTACCGAGCAGAGGACAAGATCAGCCTCCAGATAACAGAGATAGTAAATGATTGGTATTGCCACGTTAATGCCTGTGTTATTGTTTAGAATGCGCTGTTGACAAGTATGTTTTATATCACACTGGAGGCTGACGCCGTGGTGTTACATGTCATGCCTCTCACACCTCTTGCCACCATGATGCCAGCATGCTGTCTAATGTCACACATGGAGTGGCATGATGTCGCTGTTGTTTGGTTCTATGTAAAATGCAAAGGCGGAATGAAGAAGGGACCTTGTTGCAGCCCCACAGCATGATGTCTGCATAAAAAGGGCTGATGATTATGAATGTCCAGCAAAGACCTTTTCAGCTGTATAATATCCTGCTGAGTATGTATCTCAGTCACAATACATTATGAGTTTATGATGAAAAATCCCTTATTGGCTGAGCTATACTACTGATATCCTCTCTTCCTCTCTGCTTCCCACTGAATTTACATTTCAGCCACTGAGAAAATTAATTTCTCACTTCAGTGCAGCTACTTATGAAGAAAAAAAACTAATTTGTTTGCTCCCTCCATTGTTGCATCTACAGAAAGAAGCTTATCTAAGCGGTGAAGGTCACACCAACAGAAACAGAAGGCGCACAGTGAAAACACTCACTGTGAGGCCAACAGAGGCAGCTGAGATTACCTGGTAAACTGAAAGCAGTTTAAAAACTCAGCAAATCTCTCCACACTGACTCTCACTGCTTTTAAAGAGGGTTCACACTCTGAGGATTAACAGAGTCACCATGAAGTGGGACATAGCCAGCAGTCGTGTGAATGCATTCCCCCTTCTGATGAAGACGTACGGCTGTGAGCACTGCATATGCAAAGGCAAACAGTCAGCCCTGACACCCACATCGACTCCTCCTCCAGCTCCTCCCCTCCTCTGCTTCATCCTACTCCTCCACCTCCTCACCTCTTCCTCCCTCCTCTTACATGTTGCTCAGTGCTCGGATACAGGATGAAGCTTCCGGCCATGTGGGAATTTCTCCTAATAGTGGCTCACGGTTGAATCCGCGTGTTGGTTGAGGACGTTAGTTCAAACGTGCATCCGGGCAGCTTCATCAGACGTGGCGAGCAGAAGCCTGGTAGGAGACAAAAAGTCATCCAATCTGTGCAGCCTTGAGGATTGGAGAAGCTTTACTCCGCTTTCCTTGCCAGCGGAGTTGCTCAAAATTTTGCAGAAGGAGTGAGAAACTGTAACTTTTTCTGCTTTTTTTATCGATTTCCCAGAAGATGCTGAGTTTATCTTTGGTGAAGAAGAAAAGGCTCTGATGAGATCTTCACGTGATTATCCCTGCTGAGGACCAGGAGCAGTTTCCAGTAATTCATCCTTCTGTGAAAAAGCTCTGAACAGCACCAACGAGGCGCCTAAGCTGCTCTGTCAAATGGACACTGATGCTGAACAGCTGTTGCTTTTCACCATCTCATCTCGGAGAGAAAACCGGACCGTTCAGGAGCTATACAGCGCACGACAACGATGCTGAAAAACTTGTTCGCATCAAAGCACCTCGTACTTAGCAACTGATGAGGATGAGAGACGGTGTGATGACCTACCTGTATTTGGCAAGTGTGTTTTTCACCTCGTTGGAGAGAGGAGCACAGAGGAAAAAAAGTCAGCGAGAGGGAGCAGGGGAGGGGAAGAGCAAGCCAGCGAGGGAAGGTGTGAAGCCAACGCTTTGAAACAGAGAGAAGACGAACAGAGCTGAGAAAGACAGGGAGAAGAAACTGTGACAACTCTGCCAGACTGAAGGAGTAAAAGGAAAAACAGAGCGTATCAAAGAGCTGGCCGTGCGCCCATTTAACTCTGGAAGATCGTGTTTTGTCAAAGCCATACAGGGTGAGTATGTATTCTGTTTGATGTGGCTATTATGGCAGGAAATTAAACAGTGCATAGGAGCAGCTGTCAACTTACTGTTCAGTACAATCACATTATATATTCTAACATCGTTAAATTTTTATCACTTGAATTATAAATGTGGCCGAGTTACTATATCAATGAATCACGGAACAAGTGCTGGGGTTCATCACTTGTCAACGGTGCTTTTACAGTTCAGAATCTGAGCTATGCAGTACATTTTGTACAATGTTGACTTTTTTTGACACCTACAAAAAGGTTATTAAACTGATCCTGAATCTTAAATATGCTTTACTAAGTGCATGTAGGGGTATTGTGTGTTTATTTTCTACTCAGGAAAACGTAGGAGGCATGAGGAGTACGATGATTTCATTTAAGCCACACTTAATAACCATGAGGATGACAAGTCACATGACTGGCATCCCAACACTTGTACCACTGTAGTCTTAGAGATATAAACACTATGAGCTTTATCCAAACAGGTTTTAAAACTGAGCTACAGCTCAAACGACTAGCCACTAGTTGATTGCCAGAAAATGAACAGGCAGTTATTTCAATAATAAATTATTTAAGTCATTTTTAAAGAGCAACAGCCAAAAACTCCCTTGTTCGTGATAAAGAATTGCGGCTTTTCTGCAGCTGACGACTGTTTTCATCATTAATTCATTTGCAGATTATTTTCTTAATGAACAGATTAACCTGTAAAACACTGAAAAAACAGTTGAATGTGCATCACTGTCCTAGATGGTGGTAATTAGGGCTGCAGCTACAGATTATTTTCACTCTCTATTAATCTTTCAATTGTTTTCTTGATTAATAAATTAGATGTTTGAATGGCAGAAAATCGTAAAAAAAAAAAAAAATGTTGAGTGTTTCCAAAGTCCAAGATGACATCCTCAAATGTCTCGTTTTATCCATAACCCAAAGAGATTCAGTTTACTGTCATAAAAAAAGTAAAGAAACCAGAAAGTGTTTGTAGACACTGAAATCAGAGCATTTTGACTTATTTTTCTCAAAAAAATTACTCAAACAGATCAATTATTCCCAAATTAGTTGGCAGTTAATTTGGCAATGATTAATTAACAATAAACTGTTGCAGCTCTATTGGTGACATCATCAAATGTCATGTCTTGTTTGACAACTGTCAAAAAAGTAAATATATACAGATATAGAGTTATAAAAATTACTAAAATCTAACATCATGAAAAGTGACGGTTCCAGCTTTTCAAAAATTCATTCATTCATTCTAATTCTCAAATTTGAAAAGCTGGAACTGTCAGAGCGAATGTTTGTCTTAAAAATGACGTTGCCTAAATGATTAATTAATTGTCAGATACAAATTCATGTTTTTATTCCATTGAATAATCAAATAATTGTTGCAGCTCCATAGCAAACGACTTAATTGCATTTTGCTGGCAAATTTGAATTTGAAGACATCAATTTTAGCTCTGGGACACTATGATGGGCATGTTTGACTATTTTATTTTTTACTAAATGTTCAATTGAAAAAATAAATGGACGAATTGTCAATAATGAAAAAAACTGTTGGTTGCAGCCCTTTTTTGGACATTTGGCTAACTGTTTCAAGTCATTTGCTGCTTTTCTATATATTTTTTTTTACGACTGCAGTTATAATATTTTGTGGTTTTGGATTGTTGGTCAGTCAGATCAAGCTGTCTGAAGACATGACCTACGACTCAGGGAAATTTTGATGGACTTTTTCCACTAATCCCTGGCATTAATTGATACGTTAACCTGCAGTTTAATGCATAATGAAAATAATTGCAGCCCTGAGACAAACCCTCACATGACCCTCATATATCAACGTATCAACAGTCAAACAATGGAGCAGGTATTTAAGGGTGAAAGTGGGTAGACTGTTGCTGCTGTGGGAGGATCTCAGTGATGTGTCTAAGATTCACCTGCTGCTTTATTTGGCCTCACACCGTCCTCCACTGGCCTCATCATAATTACCATTAGCGGGGAAACGAACCACCTGTAATGCTTTGTTTCCTCTTTGTTTTTGCCGAGCAGACAGGACGTGAACAGCCTCATTCCTCTGCTTTGACGCCAGTCTCCTCCAGTCTTGGAGGCTAATCAAGTATCCATAACGACACCGGAACATATGAATTAATGGCATGATTGGGACTATTCATCTCAGTTAGGAAAACGTCCTTGTGTTTGTCAATCTAGTTAGCTGAATCACTGAAGCTCTAATGCGATTTCCTTTAGTCTCATTATGATTGAGCCTTGATAGGTGCCCATTAGCGACCTGGTAAACTACGGCTGCGGGGGAGCAGGATTGATCCTTGTGTTAATGTGTACAGATAGATGACCGTGTAAGGATGTAAATAACTGCCCAGCAATCCCCCCAAGTCATATAGGCACATGGATGCACACACACACACACATACATACACAGGGAACAAGGCAATTGCACCATGTGTGCATTACCCCTAGCAACAGCACAATCAACCCCCAACAATGCGAGGAGACGAGACCTGACAAATAAAATCATCTTCGGGTTACAAAACAGTCGACAGTGATTCATTCCTTAAGGCACCTTGCTTTTAAATCAGTCAATACACCTGTTTTTTGACGAAATTCCTCTCCGGTGAAAAGCCTTCTGCACAAAAGCAGCTTCTAAAATGCACCTGATCCTGATATATTTCAAGTTTAAAAAGCACCAATGCTTCATCCTTGAAAAGGAACCTCAGTCCGGACGTCATATAGCAGGTCCGCTGCCTCCTGACACTGTTAATCTCGTCATTTGGTGTAATAATAGAAGGTGTATCAGAATCAATCAAAACACATGAATGCTAAAAGCACTCGGGATGTTTGGACAAGCAGCACGGCCACATAATAGCCATCCACGAGGCCACGAAACAACAGAAATCATCATGACCTTCGATTCAAATCAAACAGTCTGTTTACATAATTTCCCTGTCAGGCTCCATTTTTCCTCATCACACTGAGTACAGTAGAGCTTTCAATAGAGCCTCTGCAAACACAGTCAGCCACTGTACGTCCTGATGACTCAATTACACATTTCTAAATAGATTGTCAAGGCAAAGTCACCAAAAAGGTGCAAGTCCTTGTGGACCTTGTGCTCACATTTTCCAGCTCCGTGCACTTAATTTGTGTTGTGTGAATTAATTAATATACGCAGAGTAAGGATAAAAACTTTAATGCTCCTTGTGGGAGTTGCTGCAGCAGCAAATGCATTCGGATACAGAGGAAAAAGTCAAATTGGATTATAAGCAAACTGAGGTTATATAAATGGAGATTATATAAACAACAGCGACAGGTTCTGCACTAGAACATCTGAGGCAAAATGTAAGATTGGAAGGAGTGGGATGTATGGACTGCAGCATTATTACACTGATGGAAGAAGTACTCACATCTTTCACTGACATCAAACTAGCAGTACTACTGTGCAGAAACACCTTGTTACAAATAAAAGTCATGCACTTTTATTATTCAAAATTTGCATCCAGCATCAGAATATACTTAAAGAACCAAAAGTAAAGCCACTTATTAAGCAGAATGGCTCATTTCATAATTATATTATCATATTATTGGATTATAATAACCGATGCTTTAATGTGTACATAATTTTAATGCTGCAGCTGAGTAAAGGTGAAGCTAATTTAATAGCTAATTAAACTGCTGGATGCTTGTGAATTTTTCCCAGTGATCAATTAACTCTCATCTTATTTGACCTATAATAACACACCAGAGTTTATTGGTTGATTATATTTTGTAATTAACCTTCTTGAGGCAGAGTTGATCAAAAGGTTTCAACTGTTAAAATCTTAATCACATACCATGTATCTACCAATTTCTGATTACTATCATTTCAAACACTGACAGAAGAATCTTATCTCAACTTCAATTACAGATTCTCAAAAGATTGCCTTTTTATAAACCTAGGCTGTCTCCGCAGTAGAAAGACTTAAATACTTTTGAAATTGGTGCTACATGACCAGAGAAAACCTACAACTACCAGAATCCACTGTGATGCACCAGACCAATAAACGCTCCTCCTGGTGGGTGATGTTTTGCGAGCTTGGCTGTTTTGACACAGGAAACAATATGGCCACCAGCTGGTAACAAGTGTCTTTAATTACCATGAGACAGAAATCTTTAGGCGAGAAATGAGCAACACAGTAATAGAATCTTAATACATATTTGATCAGCACTGCCTTGTTTCACTGTTTGATCTCAGTATTTTTTCAGCCCCCATTTTCAAAACACAGGAAACAGTACGGTGCCCACTTTGTGTTCACAAATTCTCGTATTACAGCCAAACAGTGCACTGGTATTTGTTTCTGAGGACACAGGAAAAACAGAATCTTGGTTGATATTTGATCAGCACTGCCTAGTTTTACAGTTGGATCAGAGTTTGGTCTGAGTTGCTGCTGTATACTCTTTGTGTAGACCCCTTTTACTGTTAGTGAACAGTGTAATGGTTTTGGTGGGCGGGGCTTAGCTGGAGGAAAAACAATTCTCTACAGACATTAGCTGGAGATGGTGCGAGTGGTTATTCCAAGTGTTGGAGTGTACTCTGGCACAAACTGGAACTTCCATAAAGTCAGAGCACTGTCAAAACGTATCATTCAGTTATCCAGAGCACCGCTTTCTCGGAACAGCAGAGTGCCTAGCGGAGTTAATGTGTGATTAACTTAACCGTTAATTCATATAGAAATATAACGCTCCATTTCTTTGACAAACAGGGCTCTCATTTTAGTGTAGAGCATCAGACTGAATTTACAATCGCACCATGTCAGGTAACTCACTCTCAGGACCGAAAGTGTACTTGAAAGAGTAAACACTGACCAATGGGACCAGACTGGCCGACCCGTATGCTCTCACTCAGTGGATGGATGATGTCACAGGAAGCTTTGTGTTTGATTACGATGCCAATCTTACAAAGGAGGACGACACTTGAACGGTTTCCAAAGCTAACATTAGCTAATGAGCTAAAGAGTTAGCGTTACAGAGAAATCTAATATTCCTCTTAATACCTCCCCAGTTTCTGATGAGGTAGACATGATAACTCTTAATACACATAACGTTATTCATCCCTACAACAGGAAATACTTTTTCCCTAACCTGATATGAAGTGTGCACATGCAGCATTTTTGATGATCGCCTCTGTCTTTTCGTCTTATCGCATTTAACCATAGTTGTCTTTGTTTTTGTTGACAAGCGGTAGCGGTATGTGATCAAATCTAAGTTTTGAGCCATGACTCCTTCTATTCTGGCTCCCAATAACACAACAAGACGACATTTTAAGAATCCTAAGTGGAGAGTCGTGTTTTGCCTCCAGCTAATCATCTGGCGTATCTGAGCTGGGGAGATGAGCAGGGAAGTGTAGCACAGTTCATTTATACATACTACCCACACATTGTTATGATAGAGAGCTGGTTGAAAATCAGCAAAGTATCCCTTAAAGTAGCTGTTCTGGTGCTTTCAATCACATGACGTGATCTTCATCAGTGGATGAAATTTGCCTTGTGAATGTCCAAATTTCCATTTTATCTGGGCACTTTGAGGACTTCTTGCAAAAGCTTTTCATGCTGGTTAGACTGTACAGTAATGTCTTATATATTACCACCTCTGATTTGAATCAGTTTTTTCATTGAAATAAAGGAGGTGAACCGCTTTTAATTGTTATTTTACTTTGCTTTTCAGTCATATACACACAACCTCTAAGATGTGTTTGGTTTTGTAACTGCATAAGACTTTCTCTGACTAAGTGTCATTCATAAATTACTATAACTCTTATATAACTGGTATCTAAAGCCTCAGTGGCCTGGCTTACTGGTGAGCCGTTTGATTCTTTTTATCTGATATGCCTAACACTGGAGTTGTGAAGCAACAGCAGCTCTTGAAGGTGTTTTCTGTCACAGCAGACTGATAATCAGACCCTATTTTATTTTCCACTTTGCTTTCACATTTTAATAACTGAAAAAAAGATCAGAGTTGTGGGTCGCAAATTAGAGGTCTTGAGCAAAGCCTGTGTTAAAGGTGTTGACAGGTGTACTTCCACTCTCCTGGACAGGAAGAAGATAATGATGGTGATTTGTTTTATTATCTGTCCAGCCTCACGTCCACTGTCTGCCAAACAGTTTCAGCTCCATTTGTGCTGGCAGAATACAAAACTAGAGAAGAATCAGTCAGTAGGGATAAAGAGGGAGCAACTGTCTGTGGCCACCACATGTAAAACCTTTCCTTTTTGGGGGTTGTCTTGCTTTTCCCTCTCCAATGTCATTTTGTCATTT
This sequence comes from Epinephelus cyanopodus, assembly GCA_026686955.1. Classification (NCBI taxonomy): domain Eukaryota; kingdom Metazoa; phylum Chordata; class Actinopteri; order Perciformes; family Serranidae; genus Epinephelus; species Epinephelus cyanopodus. The sequence goes on along the minus strand of CM048925.1, from coordinate 23,821,844 downwards.
TCATTTGCACCAAAGCAGGTGGAACTGATTCACAATCACTTGTGCTTCCTAAATGGACACATTGATATCCCTGAAGTTTAACTGACTAGGTGTTTTTGAGCAGTGTATATTCAGCATCATACTTGTATTTGCCCATGGCCTCGAGCTAGTTTGCTGTCTCTCTCAAGTAGCTGTCTGTTAGTCACTCACTCTACAGCAGGAAACAGCACTTCAAAATAAAAGCTCTCTGCTGGAAATGCACTGTACTCAATAAAGTGTAAAGTGTGAAAAAATAAAGTGTTTTTTACAAACTTGAAACATTTGCGAGTCACTTGGTGTCCACTGAGAATGGACCTGTGACATGCTTTTGAACCACAACCCACCAGATGAGAACCACAGATTTAGGCAGACATGGAGGAGAGTGAAGTGAAATAAGTGAAGAAATATTATTGTCCTTGGGAACATTAAAGTTTCCATTTTAGAACCTTTTGCTTTCAACTGCGGTGTTGTCTCATGTAAGGCAGTTGTTTGGGTTTTTTTTAGCTCAAAATAAAAGAAGAAAATAGTAAGATGTAATGAGGTACAGTAAGGTTATTTAAACCATTTTGTAATTGACTTTACAGAATAACTATTATATTGCGATTTATACTGCTACTGATATAAAATTACTGATACTATGAGAGAAGACTTTGGCCATATCCTCCTCCTATCCATCTCTTATCAACAGATTTGCCATTTTTCTCAATTAAATGTTAATTAAATAAAACATCACAAAGTAGTTAAAGTTGATAAGCTCGAATTCCTTAATTCATCTGACTGACAGTCCAAAACCCAGAGATATTCAGTTTACTATAATGGACAACAGAGAGAAGCAGCACATTTACACATCTGAGAAGGTGGAGCAATTGTTTATTTATTTATTTATTGATTTATTATTATTAATTTTGGCTTGGAAAAAAAAAAATCAACACATGCACTCACCGGCCACTTTATTAGGTACACCTGTTCAACTGCTCGTTAACACAAATAGTTAATCAGTCAATCATGTGGCAGCAACTCGGCACATTTAGGCATGTAGACACAGTCAAGACGACCTGCTGGAGTTCAAACTGAGCATCAGAATGAGAAAGAAAAGTGATTTAAGTGACTTTGGACGTGACATGGTTGTTGGTGCCAGACAGGCTGGTCTGAGTATTTCAGAAACTGCTGATCTTCTGGGATTTTCACACACAACCATCTCCAGGGTTTACAGAGGATGGTCCCAAAAAGAGAAAATATCCAGTGAGCAGCAGGTGAAAATGCCTTGTGGATGCCAGAGGTCAGAGGAGAATGGCCAGACTGGTTCAAGATGATAGAAAGGCAACAGGAACTCAAATAACCACTGGTTACAACCAAGGTCTGCAGAAGACCATCTCTGAACCAACAACACGTCCAACCTTGAAGCAGATGGGCTACAGCAGCATTAGACCACACCAGGTGCCACTGCTGTCAGCTAACAACAGGAAACTGATGCTACAGTTCACACAGGCTCACAAAAACTGGACAATAGAAGATTGGAAAAACGTTGCCAGGTCTGATGAGTCTGGATTTCTGCTGCGACATTCACATGGTAGGGTCAGAATTTGGTGTAAACAACATGAAAGCATGGATCCATCCTGCCTTGTATCAGCAGTTCAGGCTGGTGGTGGTGGTGTAATGGTGTGGGGGAGATTTTCTTGGCACACTTTGGGCCCCTTAGTACCAACTGAGCATGGTTTAAACACCACAGCCTACCTGAGTATTGTTGCTGACCGTGTCCATCCCTTTATGACCACAGTGTACCATCTTCTGATGGCTACTTCCAGCAGGATAATGCACCATGTTGCAAAGCTTAAATCATCTCAAACTGGTTTCTTGAACATGACAATGAGTTCACTGTACTCCAATGGCCTCCACAGTCACCAGATCTGAATCCAATAGAGCACCTTTGGGATGTGGTGGATGTGCAGCTGACAAATCTGCAGCAACTCTGTGATGCTATCATGTCAATATGGACCAGAATCTCTGAAGAATGTTCCCAGCACCTTGTTGAATCTATGCCACCAAGAATCAAAGCAGTCCTGAAGGCAAAAGGGGTCCAACCTGGTACTAGCAAGGTGTACCTAATAATATTCAGACTGTTAATTAATAGACCAGCGAATCGATCAACTAATTGTTTCACGTCTGAACATCTTCCTTCAAACCGACTTGTTCTCACTTCAACAAAACTTCAATGCTCTCTGCCTTTTAATGTCAGGTAGAACAAAACAATCCCCACCCACACAGATATATATTTATACAGTTTTGTTTTAGGTTGTTTAGGTTATGTGCTCAGCTCTTCTGACAACAGTGGCTGGCAACATGATCAGACAGGCTCTTCTTCTGACAGGCAGTATCCCTGTACTTTATCACATACTGCTTATTGTATTTATTTGATTAAAATGTAGTAAAATGAACACATAATCTCACTCACATCTAACTCCTACATAACTCCGACAGCCTCTCTGCTCTGAGATATTGAATCTTGATACATTACAAAGGTTGGGAAAACACTGCTTTAGGCCATTTCTATCCGAAAATACAAATCATCTGCACACACATTCTGCCCAGTTGCACCAATACAACAGACAGAATACTTCAACACTTCAAAACCTTGGATACAGAAAGTGACAGTGAAATAAGCTCCACAGTAATAAGTATTCTATAACAACTTAAGAGGAACAGGGAGGTTTCTGTGGCAGATTCCTGATTTCACGGCTACCTTAATTGGCCAGAAAAACGACTCTTGAAAGCATCGCCTCCCACACGTACAATTAAGTATCCTCTGGAGAGCGGCAGCCTCTTGCTGTACGGCATGACTAATCTGACAATGTGGGCAAAACACAGAGACGAGAGATACGAGTCAAACAACTCACAGGAGCACCTTTGGCATTTACGCTACAAGAGAAGGGGAGAGAGACACGGCGCTGCAACACTCTCTAACTCTCTAATGGCGTGAGAAAAAAAAAAAATCACAATAACCCTATAAAAACAGTTAGCTGCTTAAACACTCATCTGGAGTTAAAAATGGCCTCAAAACTTCCTGGAAAAACACGAGCGCGCCCTGCACAGATTGTCAGTGCCCACTCCTGGATATGTGGCAAAAACACAAATACACTTGGCTGATTTAAGGATAGCTTATCAGACTTTGTGCTGATTAATACACAGCACTTAATCAGCAAGTATTTAAAAGCTATTGAATACAACAGATTAGATTATTTCAGATCCATCAGCAATGCTTAGGCCTAATTAACAGCTTGACAAATGTGGGTTTTCATTAAAGGCAGATAAAAACAATACTAAATACATTAGTTGCTGATAAGAGATATTTTTGTTTTAGTATCAACAGCTTGTACATGTTTTCCTCAGCAGGAAACTGTATGCAGAAGTGTTCTTCCCAGAATTGCATCAATGTTTTCATACCTCCAAGCCCCTGAAACACTTACAGGTGACCTATTGTGCTCATTTTCAGGTTCATACTTTAATTTTGGGTTTCTACTAGAGCATGTTTACATGCTTTAATGTAAGAATGTTTAAGAAAACTATCATATCTGTCCACAACACTTGGTTTTAGCACCTGTCTCTTTGAGCCTCCCTCCTAAAAAAGCCCAGTCTGCTCTGATTGTTCAGCTTTTCCAGGTCTTCTGCATCTCAGCATCTCTGCACTGTCACTGCAGCCACAAAAAAATCGCAGCACATTTCACCATGAAAAGTCACCAATAAGAGCTTGTAAACGCAACTAGAAATGTACCAGCGGGAATATGAGCCGAAATCAGAGAGAAATAAACAACTTCGGTGACCAAGATTACAGGTGTCCCTGGCGATAGTATGTAGCTACATGTAGCAGTGTACTTGCAGCAGAGAATTGACTGTAACGAAGTACAGCAGCATGTTTTACTAGGGCTGGGCAATAAAACAACACCAATAGAGATATAATACATGTTCAAAAAATCCTTGACATAATAAAACCACCCATATATAGTGGGGGGCAGTAAGGCATCTTAAATGCTAACTGCCACCCGCCATTAACCAGAAGAAGGAGAAGGAGAAGTAATAGCAGTAGCCGTAGATAAAGACGACAAGACCAGCCACTAATGCGTACGGTAACGTTCTAGCATTACAACAACATTCAACATGGTTATGAAGTTATCATGAGTATGACTGCTTTGACCACTGAAATTTCTTTGTCTATTTCATTCATTTATTTATTTATTGACATTATTTTGTTTATAACGACTTTAATCTACCACAGGTTTGGGAAACGTCCGTCAGTTCTGACAATAAAAAATAATTTAAACCACAATTAACCCATTAAATTAAATCAGCCTTTAAACTTGGAAGAAATAATGATTTGATATTTGTATTGATAATTATCTATATCAATCAATTTTTATTGTGATAACATTTTTAATAATGTCGCCAGCCCTACTTTCCACCATGAAAAATCACAGATAGAAGCTTCTTAACCCAAATTTTTCCCAACTGGACGTGTTCAAGCAGAAACATTGGAAGCAGAGTGTTCAGAACAGTCTGAGGTTTTTGCTCACAGGGATTACTTTTACATACGTTCACCTTATCATTTGAAACTTTTGCCCAATTAATATGAATATGACACTGTATCTATATACATGACAGAAACTAAGGATAAGCACAAAGCATAAAGGTCTCACTACATTAATTGTTGGTGTTATATCTGGATATTTCAGTGTTAAAGGCTAGAGTGTGTTCACCAAATACTCCCTAACTCTGGCTGTTTAATGTAGCACACGGTAGGATGTTGGAGCTTTGTCACTGAAAACATCTGCTGAAAAGAACACTGATAAAAGTTATGAGACTGAACCAAAACAGTAAAGCTGTGGGCCGTAAAACCAAACCAAAGAGCTGAAAAACACTAAAATGCGCTATAGATTCGGGAAGAGCTGCACAGGTGGCTGATATTTCTCTGTTCAATAACCACTATTAGCAACCACTCTTACATTACACAAATTCATTTGACCTTTTGTTACCATTAAAATATTGATTAATGCAGCTTTAAACCATTATGAAACCCACAATAGGCATTCAAAATTGACCAAAACATAAATGGATGATTAAAAAAAAAACAACACAAAATGTACAAAGGAAGTCAAATCTCATTTACATGCTTTCCAGTTCATTTGTATGCCAGTGTTGTAAAAAGAGAAACTGAATCATTTCAGGCGGGCAACAAAGCAACTGGTTGAGGTTTGTTAATTAACACGAGGCCAACATGTTGGTGTAACCCTAATTTGACTAATGGTCTCTAAATACACATATCAAATCCTGCTGGTTTATAAAATTCAAATCAACCAACAGACACTAGGTAACATGAAACCAAACATTTTACACTTTTAAACTACAGTTAATAACACAGTGAAGCACGATGCTACAAAGCCAACAGCCGTGGCAATATTGCTAAATTACCGCTCACTTGGGAGCTGTTAAAATGAGCTTTATGTGACGGGCTGTGAGAATCGCTCCTAAATATGACGAAATTTGAGCTCTGCTCTAATAAGACGGCACTGAGCTTTCTGCTCGTGTTCCTTTGGGGGAAGACATATCAACAGAAACAGGGATGAGTCTGTTGAGCGCCCAGGGGGCTGCAACACAGTCCACTGAAAAGAGCAAACAAAGAGGATTTTCTATGCAGCCATCAGACAGCAGTGTCCATACAGAGCAATTAAAGTCCATTAAAACGACAGACGTTTCCTTTTAACTAATTGGGATCCAGAGACGACTTCAGAAAAGCACAATTAGACTCAGTGGAGTGTTTGACACCGGGTGATTTTTCCATGTCGTTATTCAAGAACGGCTCATACACAACACAAACACATAATAGTTTCATACTTTTCATTTAATCCACAGATGGTTTGATTATTATTGTTAAAAAATTTGCCAAAATTTGTTTGTGCAAATTGAAGCACGATGGTGGAGCAGCAAATAAAAACACGGGAAATGGAACAATAATTAGTCCCTTACAACACTTACAACAACGTACAGACACACAAAAGTAATTCCTCTTAATAATCACTAATGACCTACTAAAAGCGTGTGGCAGTGTATGTGCTTTCCTATTTTCTCCTTACTTTGCTGTATTCAAGACATTCCTGGGCACAGCATGACTGCAAGCAAGACTGAACTATGAAGCAAGTTCAACATACCCATCTGGCTTCACTAACCCTAACACTGAGCGGTATCACAAAGCTGGCTATCAACTAGTTAAGTCAACTCTAGGTTTTCCTATTCAGTCATGAGTATGTTTAAGAACGATCAGAACCATGAATAAAGTCCTTCTTAAGATACGAAATGAAACCGTGATACTGATCACCTGCAGGAATTAGGTATGTGCAATATCATCTTGTTCACTATAATACCGGAATAATTTTTAATATCACATGAAAAATTCATATCGTGATACTTGTGATATTTGGACTTGTTGACATATTGACATCATACCGTTACCCACGGCAACAACAAGCATGACTGAAAGCGAAATTATTAGCGACTCCGCAGTGGTTCCAAAAAGAGGAGCAGCTTCAGCAGCGTGGAATAAAGTGTGGCGTCCTGAATGTTTAAACAGCCCTGGACTTCTCAGACGCTTAGCGACTTACTGCTAAGAGGAAACTCATTCAGTGGCTCTTCTGGCAGCAGCACAATGTCTCTCCCTTTCCTATCTCGCCGTGTCCACACGGGAGTTGGTGTTGTTTCGTCATAAGCCTTTGGTAATGTAAACCTACGTAACCCTCATAGCTTGACAAAAAAACAACATAAATGTGAATGTGCAATAGTTCTGGTGTCATAACAGCCTGTCACAGGTTACAGCGTGATGATTAGAGGAGAAATGGCAGAGCATGAAGCTCCAGGTGGAAAAAAGAGAAGGAAATCACCTGTTGATTTATATAGGGTACATTTTTTGTATTTAGGAGCTCTTTAAATGTGTAATTTGTGGTAGATTTTATTTTGTTGAACTATTAATATTGTACACAGAATCTGAATCTTACTCTGAGTTACTGTTGTTGACCAACTAAAGAAATGAGAGATCATTTTTGTTTAGTTTTTACTGAATATTTCAAGGCAAACTGTAAAACTACATCACTTATTTTGTTGTAATTCTATATTTATAAGTTACTAATGTATTTTTTTCTCACTAATGTGTCATATCGTCAAGAATATAATCACCGCAGAAATACCCTGATGAATATTCTAATATTATTTTCGGGCAATACCACCCATTCCTGGCATGAAAGTTCTGTTTTAGGGACACTAAAAAGTCAGTGAAATGTAGATTGTGGCCTATTTTCTCACAACAGAATAAGAAGATCTAAAAACAATAAAAATCATATCGTAATATTAAAAGGAGACCAAGGCTTAAAATACGTGTAGGTATGATTATGACCTGAGTATAGAATAAGTATTTTAGTTACAGTGCCATTTGGTTGGATGATGACGAAACCATTCTGAATATGTCACATAAAAACACTTCAAAGTAACACCACAATGTTTCTGCTACTAAAGAGTGTAAAAATAGTTAATGATGAATGAGGTCTATCAGACTGAAATGTTGCATTTATCATCAGGAGAGCTGAGTAACAAGGAGAGGGTTATTTTTTTCATAAAGAAATAATCTTTCATTCTCATTCCCAGTGTTCATCACACAGGTGTCTCATGTTATTCTGGGCTGCAGTGATGAATCAGAGTGGAGAATCAGCCACACTCTCAAATATCACTGCAGGGACAAAATACACTTTGCACCATTCAAATGCAGCTGAAACCATCACTACCGAAAACCTGTACTAATTTATCATCCAGTGATCTGATTAGTCAGTGGTCGGGGGTGTTGACGGGTTGTAATCCAATCCTCTGGGGCAGGTTAGTTGCTCAGCTTAAGTTACCACTCTGACTTATCCTGGTAAAAAGTGAATCAGCTTCATAGTACTGAAAACCCAGAGTTAACCCTGAAGTTACCTCACTAACACCAAATCCTGCTTTGTATTAGGCCTCTTGTGCCAGAGCGTCTCTGGCACACAAATCGCGGACACAGTGCTGAAACATAGAGCAAATCTGGGGTTGGCTTTCGCTTATGCTGCAGATACTGTTTACAAAGAGAAGCCGGTAACTCCTGCACAGTGTACCTTTAAATCTTTGGAGCAAACTGGCTTTATGTCTTTGTTGTGCTGTGAACTAATCTCAGCCCCCCAAAAAACTGAGTATTATAAGGATATTTTAAGTGTTTGGGAAGCTGAGATGCCTGGCCTCTCGCTCCTGCTGATGGACTACAGTGGGTGTTGGCAAAACAAACACAACCTCCTCAAGCTGTTCGTGGTCGGATCTTACCTGCTGACTCCAGCAGGACATGGTAGTCTGTTCCTCTCTGAGTGGGTGTGTCATCGTCAGGCTCCTGCCTCTCTGACGCCTCATATCGATCCCAGTTTGACTCCAGTTTCCTCCTGGAGAACACCTCCATCCTGTCGTCTTCCTCCTGAAAGCTGTCCTCTTCATCTCGATTCTGAGAGGGGAAGAGCATGGTGGGATACAAAATGAGCAACGTGTGGTTTAAGTGACAAATGGCAATAATAGTGCACACTCAGAGTCTTTATTTGAAAGGCATTTAGGGTGTTGCACTCAATTGTACATATGAAAAGTGACAGATGTTCAAACCCTGACTACATCTCACCAACCACTGGAGGAAGTGAGAGTGATCATTGAATTGGTGGTTTTGGATATTGGTGAATTGGTGGTTTTGGAAACCACACTAGAATTTCTAACCTTGATACAACACTTTGAAAAATGTCAATACTATTTTTGAGTAGTTTAAATTTCTATTAAAGGATAAATATAACGAGGCTATAACATGACAACGATGACTTGTTTTTTCTTGGTTAGTAGCAAAGAACAGCAGAATGACTGTAGTAAACATTGACAATAGAGCTGGAAAGCACTGCCATTATCGGTGTATCGATACTGCTAACAATGAGTAAGGGCTGCAACGATTAGTCGACTAATCGATGACTAGTCCACTATTAAAATAATCGGTGACTATTTTAGTAGTCGACTAATTGGTTTGAGTCATTTTTCATAGATAAGTACTATAAAAAGGACCCAAAATTCTCTTACTCTAGCTTCTTACGTTCAAATATTGGCAGCTTTACACACTCTCCCATAACAGTGAACTAAAAAGCCTTTGCCCACTGCAGACCTTAAACAATTACTGCACTGATAGAAAATCAGTTTTTTACTTGTCAAGCAGAAATACTAAAAATGAACCGCTTCCAGCTGCTTACATGTGAGGATTTGCTGCTTTTCTCTGTTTTATATCATTGTAAACTGAATATCTTTTGGATCAGTGGGAAAAAGTATTATTCAAAGGTATAATATTTCGCATTAGGGCTGCAACTAACAATTATTTTCATTGTCGACTAATCTGTCGATTATTTCTTCGATTAGTCGACTAATCGCTTTATTGAAAAATGTGTTAAAATGTTGAAAAATGTCGGTCTGTCTCTCCCAAACCCCAAAATTACGTCATCTAATGTCTTGTGTCATGGGAGAGTGTGTAAAGCTGCCAATATTTGAACGTAAGAAGCTGCAATTTATGGGTACTTTTATTTTAGCACTTTTCTAGGAAAAATGGCTCAAACTGACTACTAAAACACCCGCACATTTACAGCAATGTTCAATAATGTGCACTGTCCTCTAAATAAATAAAATAATAAAAAAAAAAAGTCACTGATTGTTTTAATAGTCGATTAGTCATCGATTAGTCGACTAATGGTTGCAGCCCTATTTCGCATTCAAGCTTTAAATGTCATATTTGATGAGTTGTGTACTTAGATTATCCCAAAAGTTTCCAACAATGTTCAAACCCAGAAAAATCTGTAATTGTATTCAAAAGACGGCGCGTTTCATTTGACAGGTGTCACATCCCCTTTATCCCCTCTAGCTGCTCTCACTGCTGGTTTTAACAATGAGATTCTCATTGTAGGATGACCGTCCTAGGAAATATCACAGTTTCACAGTATACAGTACTACACAATTATTATTATTATTATTATTATTATTATTATTATTATTATTATTTATCATTTCGTGCAGGTGAGAGTCTCTGTCTGGTTGCTTTTTTTTTTTTTTAAATATTGTAGATAAGCAAATGTACACAGTAGGATAACTGTCAATGTTCATACTGTGGCACACAATAAAACCGGTACACCTCTGCAAGTCTTCACAGGAAACACCGGATGATATGTCAGAGTGAGGAAGGAAGACAGATAGTCACTCTATGGTTTACTGTGTTTGCTTGGAGCACGATTGTTCATTGTTGTTTGCTGCGTATTCTGCTTCCGAAGCTAAAGTGTAAACGTACAGGTGAACCAAACGACCCAAAAAGATTATTTCTGCCTGAGTCATGTCAGATAGATTTTTATCTGCAATGGTGGTGGTTGTTTATCAATGAAGACAACAAGTCCCATGATCCCACACTACTTCACGATGTCTCAAGTCCATCTTCTGTTATAGTTTTGATTGAGAGAACCCTAGCAGTGGAATTACATACTGTGCCATTCAAAAGATGCCACGTTACAGACAAAACCAATAACCGAGAAGTAAATCGAAAATGAAATTAATTGTAAGTTGCAGCCCTGTAACATGACACACAATAAGTGCTACTGTTTCTGCAATCACCAGGAGGCCCACACACTATTTAATAAAAAATATTGCAGCCGCTGGTTCACGTTTATCTGCAAACAAAGATTCAGTAGCTCCCAAATCTTATTTCTTTCCACATGGGCATGAAAAACGGTCTTTCACCGTCCTGAGGAGACACTGCAGGTACTTTAACACCTTCTTTATTCCTGTATATCATCAGAGATGGTTGGGAAATGTAGGTGCACCTTCTGGCACACCATTACATAACTTCTGAAATATGCCACCTTTCAAGGGAACAAAAGGAACTGCATTTTGATTTTAAATACTTTGGTGGCATAGATCACTCCAGCTTTATAAACTATGTGGAGCCAGCTAGTCTTAGGTACAATGACTAAAGATTTTTCCATGACAGGAACAACACTCCTCTGACGGTGCTCGACAAAGCTAATTCAAAGAGCGCTTTGTAAAGTGGTCATTAACACATAGCTGTTACTCATGACTGGTAGCTAAGCTTAACAAAAGGGTCAAGGTAAATGGCACTGTATGACAAAGAATAGATGTCCACAACTGAACTAATTAAATACGTCTGCGTCATGGATTTCTTGCTGTTCTGTCACATAGCTGCACAAACCTTTGCTGAGGTTGTCATGGTAATGTGCAGATGTGTCAGAGGGACAAAGCCTGCTCAGTTTTTCTGGTTGAAGGGGGATTGTTGGCGACAGTTCTTTGACACAGATCAAGGGATTTTTATTTTTGCTGTACACTTGCTTCTTATATTGAAAATGCTATGAAAATAAAGGCTTACGAAAATCAGACACACACAACAGAGCTATATCTTCTCACAACAGTATCATCAAAGCCCCCATGGTAGCTATGGATCCATGCGAGGATATTTTTTTATGATTGCAATCAAGGAGCCCCTATGTACAAAAAGAGATTTGTATGATTGCAATCACCGAGCCCCTATTGTTTCCCTGCTAATTCTGTAGTTACCATGGCAGGAGCATCATCTCACAGAACATCCTGGTGTAAATCAAGCACACTCTCTGGTGTCAAATCCAAGGCCCAGTGACAATGTTGGTGTTGTGGAAGAGCTCGATCACATTCCTCTCAGTCTAACCATACATGCTGACTGGAAGTCATGGCGTGTGTATTACGCATGTACAGTAAATAAGTGTGGATTTAATTATGTTGACACAGACCCACTTATCTACTGCACAGTGCGCCACCTATCTGTTCTGGGGCTATTAATGATATGACTCACAAATCTAAAGCTGCTACAAAGCCTGTGCTTTAATTGCATGGAAAAATTGTCACATATTGGTAAACGTGTTGGCGTCATATTATTTTGCCTGACTATCGGTCAGATTACCCACAAAACACAACTTTTTCGGTATCGGTATTTAAAAGTTTACACGGTGCTCAGTTAAGAGAGTATTTTGGGACAAATGAGCGAACAATTACACTAAAATTCATGCTACTTATGCGGAAAGGAAGAAGAGGTCTTGTTAAGTTTTGTTCCATTGTTAAAGTACTGTGGGTGTTGTCTTTGTGACGCAAACCCAAAATAACTGTTTTGGTCAAAGAGGTTTGGTACAGCGGGGTGACAGGGAGCAGCGCCTGTGGAGCGCGGCTTCCATGCTGTCTCACCCGGTGATGGAACTCTGCTGCATGGCCGCCTCCCCCGCGTCCACGACCGCGGTAGTGGTCTCTTTTCCCCCGGCCTCGGTAGTGGCCTCCTCGGCCTCTGCCCCGGTGTTCACCGCCACCGCTGTCGCCGTCGTTTCCACCCCGGCCGCCTCTTTTCCAGCCGCCGCCTCTGCCTCTGCTCGGTCTGCCTTCCATTGCTTACCACTGTGGCCGGACAGTTTAGCATGTAACACCCTAAGAGTTGAACGGAACAAGTGTTACATGGAATGGTGTCCCACGACAAAATGGCGTCTGATGGTTCCGAGTCTCATTTGGACCAAAATAATGTCATGGGCAATCATCATTTTACATTTCAAAATTGAATATACATTTTTTATAATTATTTCCGACATTAAGTTGTCTAAAAAAGACTACACCTACATTTTATTTTGTTATTTAAAATTATTTTATTGGGAAAAAACGATGTAATATAACAAAAATACTAAACACGTTTTCAGCAATATAGCACATACATTACACCATATTGTATTACATTAAGGGTCTATTCCATTAGGAATACAAATACACAAATACATAAAAAAAATAAACAAAAAATAAATACATTTGAAAATAAAATATGAAAAATAAAAATGTAAAAAAAAAATAATTGATTGTTTTCAATTGATCTTATTCATTAAATTATATTAAATCTGTGGTTTATTAAAAATAAATCAAATTTCAATACAGCTCCAAGGAATTTTGTTCCTTTTAATTAATTAGAAAATAGGCAAATGATATGAAGACACAATCAATAATCCATTTTTAATTTTTTTTTTAAAAGGAATATTGTAGAAAACCACTGTATTATTACAAACATGTTCACTGAGGACAGAAACATATTTTAATAAACGGAATACTGCAACTACTACAGTACTAATAGTAGTGTACATGAGCATGTTTTCTCACCCATTGAAAATAGGCTTTATGCACAGCTCCACTACTTCCTTAACTTAAAGCAGCTCCTTTATTTCCTGTCTTACATTACTGGACAAACTGATTAATCCAGGTGTGTCTGACCTCAGTACTAGTCACAATGGTCAGACACACCTGGATTAATCAGTTTGTCCAATAATGTAAGACAGGAAATAAAGGAGCTGCTTTACATTCAGGAAATAGTGGAGCTGTGCATAAAGCCCATTATATATCTACAGGGATTTATACTGCTGTAAAAAAAAAAAGGACAAAAAAAATACATTTATGTGCATTGTACCTCATTATTGTTTTTCTTTTTATTTCAGGAAACCTCTTAATGGATCCACAAAAGTGTGCCTCCCTCTGACCTGTCAACTGCAACACAGACAGATAACAACATGGATGTAGATCCTCCAAACAGCACTTTTGCCAACACATCACAGGTGGCTCCCTTCAACGTCTGGGAAGTCATAACCATCGCTACAGTGTCGGCCATCGTCAGCTTGATAACTATCGTGGGTAACGTGTTGGTGTTGCTGTCTTTCAAAGTCAACAGCCAGCTGAAGACTGTTAACAACTACTACCTGCTGAGTTTGGCGTTCGCTGACCTCATCATCGGAGTGTTGTCCATGAACTTATACACCACGTACATCCTGATGGGTTACTGGTCCTTGGGGAACCTCGCATGTGATCTCTGGCTGGCAGTGGATTATGTAGCCAGCAATGCCTCAGTTATGAACTTACTCGTCATCAGCTTCGACAGGTACTTCTCCATCACGAGGCCGCTGACGTACAGGGCTAAAAGGACTCCAAAGAGAGCCGCCATCATGATCGGCCTTGCGTGGCTGGTGTCTTTTGTTCTCTGGGCGCCACCCATTCTGTGCTGGCAGTATTTTGTAGGAGAGAGAAATGTGCCTCCTGACCAGTGCCAGATCCAGTTTTTAACAGAGCCTGTGATCACATTTGGCACAGCCATCGCTGCTTTCTACATCCCCGTCTCCGTTATGACCATCCTTTACTGTAGGATCTACAAGGAGACGCAGAAACGGACCAAAGACCTGGCAGAGCTTCAAGGGCTCGCAACAGAGAATGTTCTCGAGGGGACTAAACCACAGAAAACTATCATTCATTCTTGCTTTCATTTCACCAGAGAGAGGAGGGACCGCAGTCAGGCCTCCTGGTCCTCATCAAATCAAAGTAACGCCACTAAAACTACCACTAGATCAGACGAGGCATGGGCGAAGGCAGATCAGATCACTTCCTTTAACAGCTACTCCTCGTCTGAAGAGGAGGAGCAGCATGTTTCAATAGAAACCCCACAGGGATCTTTCAAAGAGCAAGGCAGTGGAGAAAATAACAAGAACGGGCAGGTGAATGATTACACAGAAGATCTGTATTTTTCCACTCCTAAGAAGAAAAGCAGTAAAAAACGCATCTCTTATAAATTCAAACCTGGCTCAAAGGGTAAAAACGGCAAACCTACAACTGCCACGCCCTGCCTGCCTGAAGCAGAGCCGCCTGCCAAGAACGCCTCCCCTTCCTCCTCCACCACCTCCAAACCCATCGACCCCGTCCTGAAGAACCAGATCACCAAGAGGAAGAGGATGGTGCTGGTGAAGGAGAAGAAGGCAGCCCAGACTCTCAGCGCCATCCTCTTGGCCTTCATCCTCACATGGACGCCGTACAACATCATGGTGCTCATCTCCACCTTCTGTGCCGAGTGCATCCCCACGTCCCTGTGGCACCTGGGCTACTGGCTGTGCTACGTCAACAGCACCATCAACCCCATGTGCTACGCCCTCTGCAACAAGACCTTTCAGAAGACCTTCCGCATGCTGCTGCTCTGCCAGTGGAGGAGGAGGAGGAGAGGCGAAGACAAGCTGTACTGGTGTGGACAAAACCCAAACGTCAACAATAAAATGACTTGATGTGGCGGACTGCAGTGTTCAAGCAGACTTATTGCTTTTGCCAACGTTTGGATTTTCTTGATATATACTGTAGTCAGTGTCATCTTCAGCATGAAGTGCTGCATGTGATTTTTTGTGTTAAAGTGTTGGTAAAAAATGAGCTGAGCCTGATGCAGCATTTGAACTGCTGTCACAGATTATTACAGAAAAGAAACCTCATGAAGGCAGCGACACACTCTTACAAAGGTTAAAGGTTAAAGAACAGGTTCAGATTATTCAACAAGTCTATCTTAAAGGAGAACCTCACTGATTTTACGCATTTAAGGAGTTGTGTATGAATATTAGAGCATTAATATAGCAGTAAACAATTGTTTGTTGTGTAAGGATATAGTGGAATAATGGCATCCTGAGCAGAGAGTAAAGTCACGCCACCTCAGAGTGTGTTGTAATACGAGCTTCTCTGCCCACCCAGCTACGTGAGTCCCTCCCTTTATGTCCAGGCTCCCAGGAACGCTGCTCCACCTTGCAGCCAATTTTCCCCCAGTGGCCACTCACACTATTGCAGAAAAAAAAATCCCCAGTGGCTCAAAGAGCATTCTTCCCATAGGCCACTATTATAAAAGAGATGTTTGTAAAGGTGTTGACAGGACACCTCGAACTGCAAACAAGGTCAATACTGACTCTTTTTTATTATAAATTTTTTATCCATGGAGGTTTTATGTTTGTAAAATTTTCCAGCAGCTGAGACAAGTGATTTACAAATCCCTGACAACATCACTATGTAAAATCTATGAGGTGAGCAGGAACTTGCAGGCGGGGCTAACGGGAGAAAAACGGAGGATATTCAGTGGGCCCAATGCAGATGTAAACTTGGAAAGTAGAAACTTTTTTTGGCGCATGCATCAGACGAGCACTTCAATTGGAATCAACAGGCGCCACCTTGGCATTTGGTATCAAGGTGTTATTATAAATATATGAACATGTGCCACTGGCTAGCTAATTGCAGTCGCTCTGCGCTACGCTCATAATCAGTTACTATTGACAATGCTATCTTGACCCACGGTGACTGGACAGGGTTGTAGCAGAAGCTTAGCAACTGCCCTCTGGTTCCACCACAGGTCAACACCATTAGCTTTGTCAACACTGTTGCTATTGTAGCACTGTTTGCACTGTTAGCTGCTAGCCATCTGCTCAGCCATTGCCATGTTGAGAGCCATGTGCAGGCAATCACGACCAGACTTTGAATTATAAATATGCCCTGAATGTTGTATGGAGTTTCTTTAAAGTCTGTTTACCGGTGTTGGAGAGTACGACTGAATGTGAAAAAAAAACAAACATATAAAGCTTTGTAGCTCCAGCGGGAGCTGCACAATCTGATATACTGACTCAAGTGATGTCACTTGAGTCAGCATCAGCTGGGGCTGAAGACATGTTTGAAAATTAAACAACCCCTGAAGGTTAGAGGTTAGAAACAAGTAAGTCCTCCATAGCTTCTTATCTCTGTTTGATGCTAAATTAGCCAGTACTAGCATAACACACCCGAATCTACAACCTAACTGTCGCAGTTGAGTTGCATTGTGGGTAATGTATACGGCAGGTCTTTTACAAAGAAGCGTGTTACAGAGACAACACTGATTCTGCTGCATCAGTTTGAACCTGTCCATTATCTAAGCAGTACAACGCTACATCAGTGGAAAATTCCTTTATTACACATGCTAACATATATTATATTGAAAGAGTTAATGATTCCTCCTCTCCATACTGGTAGTAAAGTCTTCTCCCAGCTGCGTCATGACTCCAATGTAAAAATATTTTCAGGTTCATAGATTCTGTAATTCTTTTAATGAGGAATAGACAGATATAATTCTAATTATATATATATATATATATATATATATATATATATATATATATATATATATATACATATATACCTGTCATTGTGCATTATTGTGGTAAAATCATATCTAAAAGCCACAAGGAGCCATGGCTAATATAAGCCTTCAGCTGCAGGAGGTGACAAACCACAACATATACAACAGGACATAACATATCTAAACATTCACCACGCACAGTGTAGCCTCTTGAATAACATCAATATGCTGGGTAGAGGTAAACTTCTTTCATCTTATCATGAACTCTATTTTTGCAGCAGTTCTCTCTTGTAACTGATTGTCTCTCATGTGTTCATAGTTAACCCTTCGAAATCTGAGCAAATTGGCTTCAAAAACATGGGAAGAAGGCAATGAGCAATGAAAGAAGAAATTACCCCCCAAAAATATAAAGAAATTAGTAAAAAGAGAAAATTAAAACAAGACAATTATTTTTAAAAAAGGGGGAAAAAAAGAAAATTAAAAACAAACAAGGAAGTTACCTGAAGAAAAAACTAAAAATCTGTAACATAATTCTAAATATAAAATAATAAAATAATGATAATTATAAATATATTTTTTCCCTATTTTCTTTTCATTTTTCCATAGCTTTTTAAAAGTAATTTTCTATATCTTTTTTTTTGTGCAATTTGTGGAGCATTTTTTTACCAAGTTGCTCATTGCCATTTCCCCATGTTTCTGAAAGAATTACCACCAATTTACTCAGGGTTCAAAGGTTTGAAATAGACATCTGAAACCACACAAGAAAAATGATGTCGCTCCAAGTTTCAAAGGCTTAATTTGGTCCAGCATGGTTTTGTTGGATGGTAAAAGCTGCTAGCTTTGTTGCTAATAAGTCCAACTACAGTGTCTATAAAAAGTATTCACCCACTGTTTTACAACAGCTTTTTTTAAACACCCCACATCAATATTAATATAAACCTTTCATGTTTGAGTGAGAACAGATCTCTTCAAAGTGACTTAAATTAATTACAGATACAAAGTAAAATCCAGTGATACTTTTTTGGCACTGTATTCTTTGAGAATATTTCTGTAAGGCACGGTTTTTGCTTTTGCTTTACATTCACAAGTTGTTTTTGGATTAAGCGTGTGACTGGGTATGTTAAAATGACATCAAAATTCTGACCTGAATTATCAGGAAGGTGGTGGAGGATCAGGCTAAGCTGGGCAGACGCATATTATATTTAGTGGTAACACTTTACTTTAAGGTGTCTACATAAGAGTGACATGACACTGTCATAACTATGACATGACACGGTCATGAACCAGTCGTGAACATTATGTACATGTCATAAATGTTTATGACTGCTGTCATTAAGTGTCATTAGGTTTTTGTAATGACAAGTTGACACTGCTTGCGTTGTCTTGATTATGACAACTAAAGTGACATTACCAGAAGATGTCTTTGTCATGACAAGTTGACATTAAATTTGTGGGATGTCATAAACACAAAAAGAGGTGCATTTTTTGTCATCCTAGTTAATGTCAAGTTGTCATTATAAGGACCTCCCAAACAAATTTAATGTCAACTTGTCATGACAAAGATAACTTCTGGTAATGTCACTTTGATTGTCAAGTTGTCATAATCAAGACAACCCAAACAATGTCATCTTGTCATTACAAAAAACTGAATGACACTTAATGACAGCAGTCATAAATGTTTATGACATGTACATAATGTTCATGACAAGTTCATGACAGTGTCATGTCATAGTTATGACAGTGTCATGTCACCCTTATGTAGATACCTTCAAGTAAAGTGTTACCAATTTACTGTTTGTCCAATAATCTCTTATACTGGAGTCACTTCAGGGCCGATATGGACCGGAGGAATGATTACAGGAACTAGTGACAACATATATAATGTACGCACTGTATGAGCTTGTGATTAGTAACTGAACCTGTCCTTTAAGCCACATATAATCCTCCTTTATTCTATTGCTCACTTGCACTGTATATAAAGGATATGTTGTAGGCTCACACATTACAAAGTAATTTATAGTATAACGCATATATTTCACTGATTCTGTTGGATTTTACAACTCTCGAATGATAAATGTAAATTGCTTAGTGTGTATCAGTGTTTGGTGAATGTTTGTGTTTTTTATCTCGGCTCTTGCAATCGATATCCGATCTTGTGTTCAAGGGCTAATGTGTACATTTCTGTGCATTTACAGCTGCATTAGTTTCAAAGTGGTGACACGAGATTGCTTATGGATCACATCTCTGTTCTTGTCAATATTCAGATTGCTGTAAAAAACAAAAACAAACAAAAAAAAAGGTATTTTGAAGCAACTTTAAATAATTACTGCCACCATGTCTCTGATGGATGAGTGATGCTGTTGTAAATTATTGCACTTCTGTGTCTCTTAATGATGTATTGTCAGATGTTATCTCCCTGAACTCTGTGCCTTTTGTTCTGCTCAGAGGCAAACGTGTTTTGTGAATGAACCTGTGCTCATTGTCTGTGTGCAGTTTTGTGAAGGTGAGTCTGTGTGTACTGATATGAACACTGAAATACAAACTCAAAGGCAGAATTCTACTTTTGTCATGAAGGTTTCTACATCAAATGTGTTGAATCTGATTGGATTTGGTTTGTACCTGCACTTTTTAAAAAAAAAAAAAAAAAAGAAAAAAAGAAATGATGCTAATCATTACCTGCTCCAGCAGCTGAGTAATAAAACTAGCGTGCCATGGATAACATGTACAAATAGCACGAGTGTTGCTAAGTGCAGAAAACAGCTCAAGACTTCCCGGAGAATTCATCAAGTCTGGTCCCCCGACTCCAGGTTAGTAGAGACGTGCTGCCACTTCAGTCTCATGCAACTCCAATATTAAAGTCTGATGATAGCTCTGTATTTTCTCACTGTCAACATTTTCTCCAAAAACCAGAGGCTCTAACTGTTTAAATAAATCATTTATCATATATGCATAAAGACCTACATCCTCATATCATCATCATCTGAAAGAAAGTCAGAGCAGGGACCCTTTATGACATACGCTGCATGAGCCTGAGTTGCATATTAAACTGTGCTAACAGAAACATATGGAGTGGCCTCTAGTGCCATTTGTGAACATACCTTTTTTATGGTGCATAGCAAGCCATACCATACCAAGCTATTAACATCATACTTATTGGTAAATCTATATAATTTATACATCATGTTTTAGTGTCAAGCATACATTTGAGGGGGGCACGGAGTAGCTCACCTGGTGGAGCAGCCAGCGCCGCATGTACAAAGACTGTGTCCTTGCTGCAGCAGCCTCAGGTTTGATTCCCAAGTGGGGCCCTTTGCATGTGGAAGCTACAGTGGTGTAGTAACAGTTAGCCTGTCATCATCACTGACATGACAGGTTGGAATTGAACCCATGGCTAGTGTGGCAAGGAGAGGCTTTTGTACATGGGGCACCTGCTCAACCAGGTGAGCTAATGGATGCCCCAAAAGGCCAATTTGTCTTTGATCATATTTTCGACTGCCAGATTTAAAATTTTTGAAAGACAAAACAAACAAAAAAAGGTCATGGCCACAGAGTACCTGGCAGTGATTTGCTCAGTTAAATGTAATGACCCATCAGTACAGTGTGCAGATGTCTTGCCTGACCTCTGCCTACAGCACTCATAACCAAAATCTGGCCCAAGAACCATGTACGTATAGATGTGGCCCGCCACACAATATTGGCTTATCAAGCAAAATCATTAACCATTTCTTTCCTTCACAATAGCAGGGCTACCATACAGTTTGTGGATATGAAACAGTTTGCTTGTCTTTTTTTTTTAATAAGCCATTTGATGAAAGAAGCAGCTGACCCCCAGGTATTTTCACGTTAGTTTAGCTGGCCCCTATTTTAAGTTTGGACACCCCTGACCGACAGTTTGTTTTTGAAACCAGCCCTTAGAGGTCCTTAGATTGTGTGATTTAAAGGATTTTTGAAGGCCTGAAAAGGTGACTCATTTTCTGTCTTTCTTATCCCTTTAAATCATCTTGTAACCACACACACCCCTCTTTCACCAAAATTAGCTCTGGTTCTTGAGCCGGGTCTGTTCAGGAGTCCTGGAACCTTGGAGCTACCTAGTCAAAAGGCCCGCTTTCACACCAGTTTTGCATGGGACCACAGCAATAACAGATGCCTCATTAATGGGGGGCATTGCATAATGTACAGAGGAAGTAGAGTAATGGAAGTAATGGAGGAAGCTTTTGTTTTGTTGTTACAGATATTTGTTTTTATCCAAAAAACAAGCACGGACAAACGTTAATGATAAGAAGACACTGAAGACTATTACAAGCAAGACTGGTTCAGACTTCAAGCCAAGGAAAATCTGCTATTCTTTTGGTTCCAGTGGGCAATCAACTTTTCGGGTTCTGAACGAATGTATTTTTTTTGTCAAAATGATCAGACAATTCAAAATTAGGTGCGTGGACCAGGACCCCAGGGTTGGGAACCATTGCCTTAAAGATCAAGGATTCAGGGGCATCTAGCAGTAATGTTACCAACTGAAACTTCTCCCATGTACCAAGCCTCTAGTAGAACTACAGAGGTAAGCGCAAAAACACGAATGGCATGATCTAGAGCCAGTGTTTGGTTTGTCCATTCTGGGCGTGTAATAGGACCTGCTCCATATGAAAATGTAAACGGCTCGTTCTAAGGTAACGAAAATCTCATTCTAAATTTTAGGTGGTTATAAACAAATACATAGTTATAAATATTACGTACAGTTTCTGTACACAGATGCCCCTAAATCCTACAAACAGGACACTGAAGCATAAAAGCTCCTTCTTGACCTTTGACATGGTGGATTAAAAATAAACCCATCTTAATTTCAATTTAGTGGCTTTTTCCCAAGATTTCAACCATATTACACCGTCTTCATCATAATGGAGTTTGCTTAGTCGTCATAGAGATGTATCTGTTGACATGTGAGCTCTTTTAGGACTAATCAGTGTTAAAACATTTACACCAAAATCATATCAGCTCCTGAGCTCATATGGCAATAGATCCATCTCCATAACAACCCTATTCAGATAAGGACAATGTGATATGACTGAAAAGTGGACCTTAATTAAATAGTCATTTGTCATTATACCCGTCCTATCAGCTACTATGAGTGACTCATCATAAACTGAGGACATTTATCACAAACACATTTTATTATGACTTTAATAAGGACTTTAAAGGTCCGCTTTATTAAAAGTTACACTCTAGAGATCTCAAAAGCAACCACACAGCTCTATCATCCTTTGAACTGCCCATCATGACCATTTTAATTTATACACCTTAGGCACGTAATGTACAGTACGTGAACTCTGGCCGTACAGTATGTCACACAGTAATTCAGAAAATTAGAAGGCCATGTGTTCACTCTCAAAGAAATAAGATGGTCTGAAATAAAAACACTGTTGTTATATACCATTGCAATTTATTTATCTAGGCTTTTAAATAAGAATTTATCACTCTTAAAATTCAATTTATCTTCATTCACAGTCATGGCTGAAAAACAAAACAAAACAAAAAACAAGAAAATCTCTGTATATATGTTCTCTTTCGGGTAGTGGAATTAGCAGCAGTGGAAAAATGCACACCGGAGGGTTAGCACAGAAAAGATTAGTGAGTAGTTGAGCAACATGTAGAAAGAACAGAGCAAATGAAGGTTTCGCAGGGTTTAAGAAATTTCTATCAGTGCAGTATGAAGAAAAAAAACTTTTTTTTTTCTCAGTTTCCAATAGCATATTAGAAATCAAGATGTGCTTAAAACATCTAATAATAAAGAAGACTGTACAATAAACCCAGTGGGGAAAAATGACACTTTAAAATCTTGCTTCCATGGTATAACTTGAGCTTTTTTTTAGGCAGACTGAGGGGACATGTACAGTACTACCTCCTCTTGGCAGCTGGCCTGGTGCCCTTGCTGCTGCTGCCTGCCTTGCTGGAGCCCTTGGAGCCGGAGAAGAGCTTGGTCATGAGCTCGGAGACGTCTGGAAGCTCGGGGTTGGGGTTCAGCATGTTCATGGACTGCTCCATTTCCTGTGAAGACAGTGGTGAAATGAAAACAGCTGTAGATGGAGAGCTGGAGGCTGGGGAGGGGCTCTGGACATTCTTAGGTTTTAAAAATCCATAACACAAACAATGAGTTATGATATGTATACCCTTTGAGATAAGGCAAGGACAGTGTATCAGGAATTTAATGCAAGTATTCCTTTGACTACTGACATTACAAACTCTGTTCTTTCAGGAGCTAGCACTATCTTTTGTCAATTAATACATCCATCCAACACACTGCATGCTGAACTCAATTAAGGATTCTTTACCTTTCTCATCTCTGGGTCATTGGTGTTGACGACCTTGGGCAGCAGAACAATGATCAGCAGAGGCAGAACCATCATCATCACCTGCAGGAGCAATGAAGACAATAAATGTAAATGTACAATATGTAATTTTCACATAAGATGGAGCAATGCCGTTGTTGCAATTAGTTTCTCCCAGTTAGGATAAGCACATACTGTGAGCAGCAGCAGCAACCCACCGTCCAACACTGTCACCACAGGTGACATGCTTTATGTTTTAAAACCAGCTGCCGGTGATTTGATCAGCTGAAAGCAGGTGACACTATCAGCTGCCTTGAGGCAAGCTCAGACCGGCCAGTTCAGACCTCTGCAAGTT
Organism: Epinephelus cyanopodus; assembly: GCA_026686955.1. Classification (NCBI taxonomy): domain Eukaryota; kingdom Metazoa; phylum Chordata; class Actinopteri; order Perciformes; family Serranidae; genus Epinephelus; species Epinephelus cyanopodus. The sequence continues at coordinate 23,798,092 of CM048925.1, read as the reverse complement.
TTCTCTGCGACGTTCTAAAACAGTTTTGTCTCGTCGTGAATCTTTGTACTGAACCGGGCTTTAGACATTTTAATGCAGAGAATTACAAATTGTATCTTTAAACAAGAGAGCCAGAAACACAAGAAATATATTTTCCCCTGGCATACAGTGTGTATGGAGAGGTCTGAACAATGGGCATGTCTAATATGGAGAATAAATTCTGGGCAACAGCACCTGCACAGGATAGGGGTAACTACCGAATAGACTTCAATGACCATCTTTCTTGTGTAAAAGCAGATTTCACATTTCCTTCTGTTTGGTAATCAGGCGATGGGGGTAACAGGCTAGTTCCCGTTGAGACAAGGTAATGACACACTGAGCACAGAAAACAATGATTAATGTGTCCCTGCATTTCTTCGCTAAAATTATTCTAAACTAACCTCAATCTAAACTCATGTGACCTGTTGGAAACCTCTCTACACGCTGAGGGTATATTACATCGGATATATTCAATGTGACATCATCTTCTCTTTTTACCATTGGGTTCATGAGGAAGTCTGTCCAGCCCCAGGTTTCTCTCTTCATGAAGTAGGTGTGAGGACCGTTAGCCCTGATCTGAAGAGGATATGGCTGGCGAATGACTTCTGACGTCTTGATGTAGTTTACCAGACGTGCCCTGTGAAATGACACATGGTTACTTTAGTGGGTTAGAGCTGCCTTCATAAACTGCACTATACAAGGCTGACTCAAGGAACATGCAACATCTGTGTGTGCCTGTTATGCCTCTCGCGATAGTGAAGTCTTACCTCATTTTGCCCTTGGATGTGATATCAACACGTACTGGCTCAAATCTGTAGGTTGGAGTGACGACTTCCACAACATAGGATCCTGAGGGGACGTCATTCACAGCAAAACTTCCATCAGTTCTGCAACAGGAGAATGTAACAAGGATTGGATTTCATGAACACTGTACATGTATACAGTTGAGTTTTAGGGTTTTGGGAGGTGCTGAATCAATGACATTTGGGCTGTAGCTGTTGAATTAAATTGCATTCTGTTAATGTCAAAATTATGGAAATATGTGCATAAAGAGCAAAGGTTTGGCCCTGAACCATATGTAACACTTAGTTTATCTAGAAGCCAAAGATTTTTAGCTGCACGTGAGAGAGCCGGTCCTCTGGCCACTGAGGTCAAGTGATTTGACAGTATTCAGGAAGAAAACAAAACGGTGAGTTGCAGGATTTGGGTGAAGTGGAAAGTGAGTCCCAATTTCTTTTAAACTGCAAGTTAATGTTTCATGAAAGGGCTGGAATTATCCCTAACATATTCTGGTGCTGAGATTACCAATAACTAGAATGGCTGTTTAATTTTGATGTGATCATGTTGCCAACTTTGTTGCAAATGCCTGGGAAAGAAGGCAAGATAGATTACATGATTTTTCAGTGCTACAAGGTAAGCGTCTCTCTAAGTGATCCATGAACACTGTTTTACTAAATGACGATTTGATAATTGCTTTGCTCCACTTTTTCCACTTTTCTCTCTGTTGTCTAGAAATATGTATGTGCGCTGGCCTCTGGCCCTGGCTTGTTTGATTTTATGGTGTCCTGTAAGACAATGCAGGCTGGGTGTAACTGTCTGCATGACACAATAATAAAAAAACATTTATTCATGCATTACACTGAAATGTCACTCTTGTCCACACAATTTATATATCAATAAGCGTAGAGCTGAGGTTACTTTTCAGTACAACATGATACGACTGCATTACTTTGAGATGGGAGTACATAATAAACTAGCAACTGTGCATGTTTTATCTTGGTTCACTGTTGAGGCTCTGCTTTTGGATAGAGGATGAGGCATCTACTGAAAATCACTGTCAAGTAACTCTCAAGAAGAACATCTGCATTCATATGGTTACGCCATGATAATGAGAACTGTCAACAACTTTGCTATTACACTGCTACGTTGGTACACTTTTCACTCTCTGCAATATTTCCCTGGCGACATGAATCTGAGTATTCTAACCAGCAGCAAATAAAAGGTTAAGTCTCAATTATAAATACACGTTTTAGTGTACAAAAATGTTTTCCAAAATAAGGTGATCTGAGGTTAAAGTCATGCCGTGCATTTCTGCCAACCAGCTCCATCACAGGTTTGGTTGGCACAATGTTAAAATGCTGTAGTTACAAAAATAAATAAGATGGCAACCAACAGACACAATTTGAACATTTAATTTAAACAAGAATCAGAAAACATTAAAGTTTCTATCTGCCATTTTTAACACTGGATAACATTTTTAAGCAATTCGTCAGTGGGGATGTCTGATTACTTTTGCCATTAACCATTCTAGGGATGCACCGATCCGATATCTGGATCGAATATCGGCTCTGATATCATCAAAATAGATGTTGCCTGTTGCCTAGAGTCTTTTCTTCTGTCTGTTCTTCATATAAAGGTATATAGCTTTTTAGGTCACAGCATTGGGATCGGCATTGAAACTAAAAAAGCTGGATCGGTGTATCTCTAAACCATTCAAAATAATACCAAGTAACTAACAATATAAATGTTGTTCTAGACTTTTAAAATAGACTTAATCTCTCTAAATACAGTCACAGTTTCAACTGTTAACTTTGCACTTGGTTGGTACATGTGCCAAAAATAACTGCGCTCACATTTGATCCAACTTGGTGACAAATCTATAAGCCAGCTACCATCACTCATCACAGACTTTCACATCTTAAATCAAAGTGTAGTCTAGCTGCTCTGTCTACAAACTCGAAGTAACACAATACCAATATATCTGTCATAAATTGTTTCATAATAAGGTTTGTCGACAGATCACTATTTTACCTTTGATACTATAAAACTGAAATGTCACCCTTCCCAACCAGAACTTTGAGATGTTTTGACATAGATCAACAAAGCAAATATTTTGATGTTATATTTTTGTTTCTGTGACCTTCAAAGGAGCAGAAACTGTGCGCCAACCAACCCCGGTCTCCCCTAACAATATGATACATGTGCCCCATCATGGCAGATACACACAGGAAACCTTAAAAAAGGAATCTCTCAATTAAGAAATACGTCACACGATGTATTTGTATGATGGTTTGTGGGAAACCTTTGATTTGAAAGCGCTACCAGCTTTACCTCGATGTTTATCAGACTGCACCAACACATTTCTCTCGTGGCTCAGGTTTGTTGTGGTTAACTTACAGCTAGAGAGAGACAGAGAGGCCTGGCTGAGCTCATCATGAAATTAACTATTGAGCTCACTGACAGTAAGGTAACAATAAAGTGTGCGTGTTGCTGTCCCGGTTGGCACAGTTACAGCCACAATTATCCAGCTGTAGATTAGTTAGGACAGTGTGGACCTGCCATCTGCCGACCGCAGCTGCCGTGCGGTTACCAGCAGGAGCACGTCAGCCAACCGTTGCGGCTAGCTCGGCTATGCTAATGCTAACTAGCCGACAGCTAAGAGGCTAACTAGCTAGCTAGCTGGCAGGTATAACTGTGGCTGTTTCTTACCTCAAAAATCCCACGTACTCTTCACCTTCCACTAGTATTCTAGCCGAGGAGACCCAGTCCTGTGTTTTGACCCCGGGGACTATCGCTCTTCCCTCGATTTTGAACCGATCTCCGTTCGGCTGTGTCGGTACACCTGCGCCAGGCCCCGTTTCCATGTCGGTGAAACACCACGCCACGACGACCGCAGCCTGCAGCAACAGCCATAACAGCGGTATTCTTTCTCTGCTCAACATGTTGTCTAACTGTGTTAAATTAAAATGAGCTGTAAATGTACGCGCGTCAACATGTATTCAGGAGAAGCTTGGAGAAGGAGCGGAACACTCGGCGCATCAGCTGTGTCGCTGCGGAAAGTGACGTCACTTGAAAAAACTTTATTGCACACATCGATCACGTCTCATGTACAGTATATTTTTTTGGTTGAAATTAACATATACACAGATGTTAAAAGCTGCCAGTTATATGTGTCATACTATAGTTTGAATATTTTTTTAGTCTATAAATTATTTTCCTAAAATCAAAAAAATATCCATGAACTCTTCCAAGACTTTTCATTACTGCTAATTATTTGATAAACTCACAAAAGCGGCATCTAATCGAGTACATTTTAAAAATTAAAATAGCTTTTTTTTTGTTCTATTATTATACACACACACACACACACACACGCACACACACACACACAGAGCTGAAAAACCAGTCTGGCCACTTTCAATGGCTTAAGTAACATAGCAAGATTATAAGGGCAATTATGATGTTTACTTAACCCACATTTGTTTCATCAACTGTTTTGTCAAAATGTGTCCTAATGTCTAAAGAAATCTGTCTGAGCCATACTTAAGATTATTTCTCCTGCCAGTGGTGTCAGGTAGTTACAAGGGGCCGCGGTGCATGCGATCAGAGACTTGACATTGGATAACCAACATACATATTACCCAGCAATCATCATTGCATATCTTTATGTAACAACAACACTAAAGAAACTAAGAAATTGTTAATATAACCATTTAAATTTTTTATTTAGGCTATAGTTAAAGAATCAGCATGGAATGTTGTTATAGACGCTACTGACTATTGACAGAGATGGGTTTGCCTTATTCAAGGGCATATACACTCACCGGCCACTTTATAAGTTACACCTGTTTAACTGCTCCTTAATGCAAATAGCTAATCACCCAATCAGGTTGCAGAAACTCAGTGCATTTAGGCATGTAGACATGGTCAAGACGACCTGCTGAAGATCAAACTGAGCACCAGAATGAGGAAAAGGTGATTTAAGTGACTTTGAACGTGGCATGGTTGTTGGTGCCAGTATTTTAGAAACTGCTGATCAACTGGGATTTTCACACACAACCATCTCTAGGGTTTACAGAGGATGGTCCGAGAAAGAGAAAATATCCAGTGAGCAGCAGCTCTCTGGGTGAAAATGCCTTGTTGATGCCAGAGGTCAGAGGAGAATGGCCAGACTGGTTCAAGACGACAGAAAGGCAACAGGAACTCAAATAACCACTGGTTACAACCAAGGTCTGCAGAAGACCATCTCTGAACACTCTGGGCCCCTTAGTACCAGCTGAGCATGGTTTAAACACCACAGCCTACCTGAGTATTGTTGCTGACCATGTCCATCCCTTTATGACCACAGTGTACCATCTTCTGATGGCTACTTCCAGCAGGATAACGCACCATGTCACAAAGCTCAAATCATCTCAAACTGGTTTCTTGAACATGACAATGAGTTCACTGTACTCCAATGGCCTCCACAGTCACCAGATCTTAATCCAATAGAGCATCTTTTGGATGTGGTGGAACGGGAGATTCACATCATGGATAAGCAGCTGACAAATCTGCAGCAACTGTGAACCCTTTATACACACACACACACACACACACACACACACACACACACACACACACACACACACACACACACACACACACACACACACACACACACACTTTTCTTGATTTCCATCAAATTTATTTAAAAGAAGATTAAAAGAATCACTTGTTTTTACAATTTACATGATACAGTCAGATGTCATATGAAGAGGCAAAATGAAAACAAGAGGAGCTCTAATAACTTAAGACTGTTGTAGATTCAAGTTCCTGATTCCGGAGAACCCAGGTGCAAAAACAAACATTAAAAACAGCGGAGCATTCATTACATCCACAAGTGCATTTGCATTCCATGGCAAAGAGTGGTGTATTGAGAGACAAAGAGCTTGGCACTTCATAGAGCGACGTTACACCCGGTCTCATGGAGGTCCACTAAATATGCCCCTTCACAAGACGGTCCACTTCAATGTGAAGCAGTCATTTGCTGTGCGTGTGTGTTTTTTTTCCTCCTCTTTCAGCCCTCCTTAAGAGTCTCCAGCTCTAACTGAGGGAGTTGTCTGAATTGTCAAGTTCAGTCCCAGTAAGAGGTTTGAGTTTGAGTGGCAGAATGAACCAGTCCAGTTCTCTGGCGTCATTATCAGTTCAAAACACAGCCATGATCTGGCAGTAGTGGTCACATCCTCAGAGTGCTACACGGACGAGGGTCATGGCAGCTGTGATAGATAAGACTCGATGGCCTGTAACATGAAGCGGGGATAACACATTAGTCATTGGTCACAGTCAGACATTAGACAAATTTTTCCCATCGAACACAACACACATAATTACTCTATAAAATACTGCCTATGAAAAGGGAATGTTGAGTCTGTTTTCTGCAGCTAATACTTTGAATTAGTAAATTCTTTTAACACATCTCATGAAGTAGCGGGAGGAAACAGGATGTGAAGATGGAAACAAATGAACCATAAGCACAATACAAACTCAACTCATGTCACAGACACTTATGCTGCTAAGCTAACAGTGGATGGAGGGTTATTTAGGATGGGAGTGGTTGGCTGAGTTAACCCAAAATCAACAGAGGATAAAACAGATGGAGCACTTGTATCTTTGTGACACGATGTTCGTCTCAAGACATTTACAGGGGGATGTTTATTCAGCTCTGTTGCAATTGTTTTCATTTAGTTTGTCCATTGAGAACAAGCACCTTACGAAATCCTAAAACAAGTAACCCAGACAATGCCTGAAACTAAACATCTGAATAATTTATATTTCGAAGGAGTGTTGAAGGCCATCTGTAACCCATTTTCAGGCCCCACTTGCTACAGTTAAAAATCCCATAAAATCCAATATATCACTGCTAGATTAGCAAAGTTGAGCCCCAATGTTACAACTCTTTTCCAACAGACTTGTTCACAGGTAATCGCAGGTAAACTGACTAAAAATAGGCTACAGACTCTTTTCCCATTGCCAGCAGACCATAGCTGTGTACACAGCTCTGCAGCAGATGAGCATGCCTTTCTGTGTGTGTGGATTTTTGGCGTGTCACGTTCCACGTCACGAACAGGTAAACAAAAGAGAGGAGCATGGAGGCCTGCAAAATCTTAAATGTGGTTACTTCTTTTCATATATATATCTTACTTATTCAGTCTCTCTTCACACTCGGTTCAGACTCATTTGAAGGGATGTTTGAGTGCTGCTAGGGCGGAGATGCCAGTATTTTGTGGTGGCACGGTATTTCATCTCACTGGTAAAGGAGCTAAAATTAGTGGGTTCACCCGGATGATGTGTTCCCATCCCGATGACTGCAGAGTCATTTGATCTGGGCGAGAATGCTGATTAATACCTTTACCATTGCTTTAAAAAGCCACATGTTAGCAGGTTTTTGTGCAATTGGAAAGAGGCTTGAGTGATGCCTGTAACAGGTGAAAACACTCATCATCTAACCTCGTGCATATGTTATGGTCCCGTCCCAGGCTACTAGGCTACTGGACAAACAAATCTGAAACTGCAGGATGTCATGATCATCGATACTGATCCACTCACAGCAATACTTCGCTTCCCACCCTTGAAAACCTTTCAAGAGACACAGAGACCCTTTCTGGATTGCATAAGTAACGTGACAGCTCTGTTTGACCCCCCGCCCTTTTCTTTTTGTTTCGTGTGTTTGTTTTGCTTTAAATTCAGGGTGTGGTTGGGTGGGTTGTGGGCACTACTAGTTGGGTTGGTAGTTTTGGTACTTGTGGGGGATAACTCAGTCACAGGCCTTGAATACATGTACAATTTGATTTGTATGCTTTTAAAACCTGAAAAGGAACTATAATAATGTCATCCTTCTCACCTTTGCCAGTTCTCCAGTAGATCCTGGAACCAAACATAACCGGGCTCCGTCTTTCCACAAGTCCTTCAGCCGCTGCTTCATGACCTCAATATTCCTACAATAAACAGACAAACATTTCTTTTGAGCAATGTGGTGAGTCCCCACAATAAACCCCAACACACTGTCTCTGCTATGAACCCTCTTGCTCCAAGCTCAAAATGTGTGCAACCATGTTTTCAAATATCCAGGACTTTCCACAAGGACATGGAGTAGCAACCATTAGGGAAAAGTAGCCAGGTATGGGAGCCCTAAAATCCTTAATATGGTGGCATCTCACACATTCTAATAAAACTATTCCATCATACACACTGATATTAGTCATTGCATGTTACAATGAGTTTGCCTACCCAGCTGTCAACATTTAGTGAATCACTGAAAAGGAGAATAAGGCTTCTTGTGCATTTTAGCCTACACAGTCTGTCAACAGCTATTAATATTTAAAAACACACCTACACCTGACAGATCAGAGCATCTGTAATTGAGAACTGTGCCTTCATTCTGATGTATTTGATCAACTGACTGACAATTTTCTTCTTAAAGATGTCTGTCAGAGTTGATTTCCATCACACATTGTCTACTTTCTTTTCTTCTCCAGAAGCAGGTATGATTTATGTATGAACATTCATCTTACTGCAGGAAGTGACATTAGTTTGGGCAATTAATCAATGATAAAAAAAAAATACAAAAGCAGTCTAGGACATTTTTAGCAGTGAAATTTCAGTGTGAGGCTGAGGCACACATTTTCCTCATACGATACAGGCCTGTTACTTTGTTTGGCCTGTTTTAGTGCATATTTGCAATACATCTCAGAGATGGCTCTACTGTAAATGTGCGATGACAGTAAAGATAATTTATTCGTTCATTAAGCCAACTTGCGTCTGTGAGGCGTGTATGGAAAATGCAGTGCTTTTCACTGGACTTTCTAATCATCAAGTTGCTGCCACCGTTATTTTCCAAAGTAGCCCATCTGATGAGGCTGTCCCTGGGCTGTGCAGCTAGTGCGATTCTCAGTGTGTTTTGTCATCAATTATTTTGGTAATATTTGTCAGATGCTAAAGACGATTCTCTGGTCAGCACGTACACACATTAATACAGAGCATGTGTGGGCAGGACTTACACAGATCAGCAAGTTTCTCTATCATCATACCTGCAACTTGTTAATCAAAATTATTTTATAAGAAAAATTAATACAATTAAGTAGCCAGCTGGACTTAAATGAGTGGTCAGCTGTTTGACTGGCAACAGGAGCTTATGGAAAGCTCTGCATAACTTCTTGAAAACTTTAATTTGGAAACTCAAAACAAGTCAGTGGTAAACTCAAGACAAGTGTTTGAGTTAGTGAAAATCTTCTTCTGTATGAGTCGGCGTTTGTAACAACTTTTTCCACCCATTATGATACCAAAATCAATACTTCAGTTCACTTGTGAGGCAAATAAACCACTTTTTTAGAGAACAACACTGAAAACCTCCTTTGTTTATAAGCTAGTGCACGTTGGTCAGATCACTAGGCAAACCATGGAGGATGTGAATACACTGGTTGAGAATTCAGTAAGCTGAAGCTTTGGTGCTATTTTGAATTTCCATATTTGAAAAGACACAGCACTGTGACTAGAGGTGATTGTAAACTCTATTCTGACAGTCATGTATTGCAGTTTCACAACCAAAATGCAAACATATCCACCTTGATCCCATCCAGAGGTAAATGCTTAGGAGAGTGACAGGAAGTAGTATTAGCAAAAGATAAAGTAACCATAAATAACAACAAAGTCATATCATTTCATGATACATATTAACTTTGCTCCTTAGTAATTAATATAGTGTCCTATCGTGGAGATAATGCCATTTCTCATTCCTAAGAAACATTTTAATAAAAAGGTTGAAACTTCTGCTATTTTCAACCTGTGCTATCTTTTCATCAAGCAAACTGAGTAGAATCTAAGAGGCCAATTCATAGTTTCCACACGCACAAATCTGCATGCACGCTCACTGCACATATGCCAATCTCTTATTGCACACTCCTGTTCAGTCACTGCGGTCAAGCCAGCTGCAGCCGCAGCACTGCAGTGACATTAGTTTAAAGTTCGGACCCAATAACGGCATCTTACTTTCAGTTTCACCTGATGTTAGCAGTAGGAGGACAGCAGGCTCACCTCCCAGCCCTTCCGTTTACTGCCAGGGACGGACACAGACAGCCAATTGTACTATGAATAGAACCACGTCCGCATCTGCTTGACCGCAGCTGTCTGCGGATGCTCAAAACGGAAAGTATGTCAGAGCCTTGCATGTGTTACATTTTGGTGGCAACACTGCTCCTGCTCAGTTTCCACTGTGCTGATTAGCAGGATTTCCAGTGAAACATTGGTTGTACAGTAAAGGGGAACACCACCTAAATTGGGAATTCCAATTTGTTATTCCCATGGTCTAGGAAAGTTCAATCAGTATTTGTGAATATGAGCTACTTTCTCTCAAAGCCAAAGACCAGAGAAGTAAGTCTCAAGCTGATGAATGGCAGCCTGATTTTGCTGACCCACAGAATGTTTGTTTGCTTTTATGTACCCAAATTAGCTTTATCCTATTATAATGCCTCAGTCCTGAAAAAGAAAATACACCTTCATATAGGGAACATTCCCCTGGATGCTCTCAATGTCATCTATAACATCTTTACAGATTCACTCTCTAAGGAGCGGCTTCAGACTTCATATCCTATGACGTCACAAATTTGAGTTTTAGCACTCTAGCTTTTGGATTTGGCAGAAAGTTGTCCATGTTTACTAATATTTTTTCACTGTCTAGGACTAAAGGAATAAAATGAACTTTGAAAATGGACAGAGTTCCCCTTTAAGTCATTGTCAAAGATTTGCATAGACCCAAAACCTTGAAAAAATTAGGTTGAGTTTGAAAACAGCTGTAACTACCCTTGAAGTCTAGGTTGCATCATGGAGAGAGTGTTAGGTTGTATTTAAGCATGCGGTGCCCACCTGTCCTCTGAACAACTGTCCCGCAGTCTTTTCTCATTCTTAGAAAGTTCTGGCCACCACTTCCTGATGACGGATTGAACCCAGTGTAAACCCACCATTATGTTTCTGTAAGAAAAGAAAGCAGACAAATCAGTCAAATCATAATGTCAGAGGCGTCTATGGAACTTATCCAGATCGTAATACAGTCAAAGACAAAGACAAAGACATTTCATTACTCATCCAAGAGACTTCATCAGTTCTCGATTCAGGTTACTAGTCATTCATCAGACTGGTGAAGCTTCTTGGATAAGTGAAGAAAGGCCTTGAAGCATGAAACTATAAATCCCAATGCCTTTAAGTGAGTACTTGTAGGTGTCATTAAAAGTTAGCAATTCTTCAGTGACACTTACTCTTCATATTTACTGGCAAGAATCACTTTCACTAGGGGCATGAGGTCGACGCAGCAGCCAAGTGATAAACATGGTGCTTCAGTCTGAAGGCTGACGAGAAACAAGAACACACACAACAGAAAGAAAGTGAGCCAACGGTCATTGATGTGGGCAGGCACAGAAAAAAATGGTGCACTGGGTTTGAACTGTCTCAATTACAGAAATGCCAAGTATTCATTGATTACAGATTAGAGCTGCTGCTTTTCTCTGTTTTATATGACTGTAAATTAAATATGTTTAAGTTTTCAACAGTTGGTCATCCACAACAAGAAATCTGAATGTCCCCTTGCACTCTGAATAAAAACTTGCTGCCCATTTTCACAATTTCCTAACATTTCTTGGGCTTTGACATTCATTGAAAAAAGTCCATAAAGTACATATGGATTAATCAGTTAAAATAATCATTAGCTGCAGTCTATTGATGCTACTGTTACATGATTTCAGGAATTTGCAGTCCAGTCATTACAGGTGAAGGTAAATCAGTAATGAGCAAAAAAGCCAAACACCCAGGTGAGACTCACTTGTTAGTTAAGACAGGTAAGCAGTCAAGCAGCACCCCTGTGTCCTGAATTCTGTGAAAACAACAAACGATTAAGGGTGAAGCATGTCGTGTGATTGAGGGATGAACACTAACTACCAAGATGCAGTATTAGTTATTAGTCACTGTTTTACCTTATTAGGTAGGCCACTAATTCACTGGCGTTTTTTCGCCATAGTGTTTGGGCTACTTTTAGTCGTAGGTTCCTTCCGAAGAGGATGTGAGTCATAGCTTCGTGGTCCTTTGATAGCTGCGCATAAAGACAATACACAAAGGGAGTTCAGTCTGCAACCCTGTTCATGCTGTATAAACTACACGAAACAATTACTACAACAAAGCAACAGTGTTTGAATAACTGTTATAACAGCAAAACAACCTTTTGTATTTCATTTACTTACTGTGTGTCGCCTTTAATTCACAAAAAAAGAGTTGGTTTTCTCAATTGCCTCCACAGTGAATTGAGAATCAAAATGGTGAACATTCTCCAAGAATTTAAGTAGGAAGGCACTGCGTTTAACAACAGCAAATCTTTTATCAAAACATCAAATGACAAGCTCTCACACAACTTGTGCAGTATGACCCAAGCCTCATTTATCCATCATACACTCATTTCTTCCCAACACTTACATTTCACTAAAAAATTACAATATACAACATATCAGTACAAACAATCACATATACAGCTGAGAAATGTGACTGACAACAGGTACACGTTTGACTCTGCTCCAGTGGAGCTTACACACACACACACACACACACACACACACACACGCAGGTGCTCAGGCTCACTCAGGGCACACTATCCCTAGGGAGAAATGTTTACAATCAATGTTTTAGTGAAAATGCATGTGTCTAAAGAATTTCTGAGCACAAAACAGAATTGAAGAGACTTCTGCTATGTCTCAAATCAGGTATTTCTGTATTTACACTTAATAATTTGGGTGCATAAGTGCGTTCACACTGAGAGGTACGAAAAAATGCAGTGCACTATGAGTACCCGGATGGTGCACTCAAAACGGTCAAGAAGTTGAGCGTGGAACTATGGACACTTCTCGCCCTCAATGGTCGCCATCTTGGCTACGTAGCGGAAGGGGAGGGACCGCTAAGCACCACTATACTGTTGTCGGATAAAAGCCAGCAGTATATTTATTGGGTTAATTTAGCAGTCTGTAATGATTTGGTACCACGAACAATAATGCGAATGCTAGTTTGCTAACTAGCTAACAGCTGCACATTAGTATTAAAAGAAGAAGAGGTCGAAATTTGCAGTCGTCATTTCCTGCAAGTGCACAATGGCCATGTTTGGTTTGAGACAACACTACCCTGCCGAAATTCGCACACTACGCCAATAAGTACTTAGTACACATAGCATACTACATAAAAGTGTACTAACTGAAGTATGTGCATTAGATTATACTGCAAGAGTAGTGCAAGAGTTCGTAAAAAGATGTTTTGGTAATTGTGAGGGTGTTGGTCCCTCTTTATTTCAATTCATCAAGGATGTTGGCCGTTTCTGGATTCTTCATTCATGGTGAAGGCATCCAACAAAATGTTTTCTCCACAAATTCAACGAGACAAAGAGTGAGTAACTGTTAACAAATGGTCATTTTGCGGTTGAAGTATTCTTTTCACTCTCACCTCGGTAAAGTCGCCATACTTGGAGCTGGCCCCTGCCATCTTGGAGGCCTCTGCAGAGTTCACAGGGAGCCCGCAGTTGTCATTGTGGTACATGCCCCGCACGTCATCGGAGCACGTCAGCTCATTTTCTTTGTTGGCCATGCCGGGGTCACGGGCACGCCCTACATCTGATGATTTGCGGCGCAGCTTTAAGCCCACCTCCGCCAATGGACAACTTTTCCTCTTGCAAGTTGACAATTGCTTCGCTTTGCCTGGGCCGTGTACTCCGTAATGCACTGGAAATCTGCCAAAAGGAAAATCATCATTGACTGGATGCAAAGCTGTCATGATCTGAAAAACCATAAATTTTAAAGCCACAGACGTGATGATAATGGTAATGGAAAGGTGCCTGAGTGGTCCAGTGACTGACAGGGAGGATCCGTGGGACACAGAGTGAGTGGGTGATTATAATTGGATGAATCCCACAGATGTGGATCAGAGACTCACCTCTCTTTATCTAATTCTTCCTTATTTATAATATCCACCTAAAACAAAAGGATAGGGGATGAGGCCACTACTGCTACAATACCACTGAACTGAACTTCACACTCACCAGGATTTAAGAAACAGTTATTTACACAATAATACCACATGGCATTTGCTTTCACATCTCCATACCTGCTTCATGTTCTTTCCAGCAGAAAAGTGCAGGCAGGATCGCAGAAAGCCATATGGATGTACGCTGGTCGACCTTTAGGACTTCTCACTGCCAAACATGCTCAAGTTACCAGCTTCCATAGCGGGAGACACTGCTGGACAAACAATTGTGGAGAAACAGGAGGAAACGTCAGGAGTTGCAAGAGTCACAGTCACTTTACATGGCCTTACGACTTACACAATAGCCTCCTGTAAATAACATGTGGTCTGACATGCAGCGGTGTCATTCAAAAAGCCTTAAAGCAAACATTCAAATGTGATATACAAAACAAAAACGCTATATTTGCGTTACAGAGGCGTTGGCTGCTACGATACAAGCACTGCTAGCGAGGTGAGCTGCCAGCAAATATCACCCTGTCTTTAAAGTTTAACTAGTGGGTAGGTTTTTATGACTTGCTACAATTTATTGGACAACAAACGTTTAGAGGAAAAGCATTTGGCGACGTCCTGTGGCTTAAAATTAGCTCACGTCGCTTGCTAGTTAGCGTAGAAGTACAGTTACAGTTAGCTTAACAGTTAGCTTACAGGTTAGCACAACTACCAAGGATACACGGAGACGTTGGGAGTAACTAGCTGGGCCGCTAGCTCGAGCTAGCTAGTTAGCACTACGGCTCGGGGAACATATGGCTTCATAAAGGGTAATTTATTGTCACCATTTAAACGGTAAAGTCAATACCAACCGCTGCATTTTGTGAGGCGCACCGGGTCCCATCAGGTGTGTAAATCCCAAACGTGAAAAACTGGTTAAACTCCAGAGCAGCTCCTCTGTGTGCAGGTCCGCTAGCGTTTCAGAGTTGTACCATTCAAATGAATACACCGCCGGTGTGTGTGTGTGTGTGAGGATTGTGGGATTGATTTTGGCAAAGAAACGCTGCAGATTTAGCGACGACTGCTGGACGTTACGAAACATAGGCCTACTTAAATCCTAACTGCGCGGTGGCGCCATCCAGTGTCGTGATGGGGTTACTGCAGCAGGGCAAGCTGCGCGTTCTCTACCCTGCAAGTATCCAGCAGCACCTTCATTTGTGAGTGCTGCAAACCTTCAGTGCTGGAAGAGGTTTTAGATCCTTCAGTAAAGTAAAGATTACATTACTGATTCATAAGATCATAGAGTTGTACAACTATAAATCATAGACTCAAGTAAGAGTTTGAAAGAGTTGCAGCAGGGTGAAGTGGAAAAAGAAAGAATTTGAGACCTGTATCAAGAAGTCAGAGCCAGTTGTGAACAGATGTGTTTTTAGCTTTCTTTTAAAAGATATTTAGCGAGCTAGCCTCCCTGATATCGACAGGTAGTATGTTTCATAGCTTTGGGTTGTAATTGACAAAGGCTGCATCCCTGATCTTCTTCCGGCTGTTTCTGGGAACCTCATATAAACCACCAGCAGATGATCTCAGTGTTCTGGGAAGCAAATAGTCAACAAGGGAGTAAGCAAGGTAGCTTGGTGCCGGCCCATGTGGGACTTTGTAGGATGACCTTAAAATCAATTCTACATATAATACCTTACAGTTAAAATACTCCACTACAGGTAAAGCCCTGCATTCAGAACCATACTTATGTAAAGGTATGTAAGTACTGTGCAAACTGTGGGCATAGGGTATTTTACTGCTATAGAGGTTTAACTTGTGCTAATTTTAACTAGTCTACTGCTCAGAAAAGCATTTCATTTTTCAGTTTGTCATAATCGTGAGATGCATAGTTTTCACTGCACAGGAAGGATATTAAAAATTGTAATCTAAGAAGTAATGTAACGTTACAGACAATGTAGTGGAGTAAAAAGTAATATTTGCCTTTGGGATGTAGTGGAGAAGAAGTATAATGTTGAGTACAATGGAAATACTCAAGTAGTGTATAGGTACCCCACATTTAAGTACCTGAGTACTTTCTTGGTTCTTGATTTTTTTTGCTGATATGCCGATATCAACGTAGTTGACTTATATCAATTTATAGTGCAAAAGTATATAGTATATATCTTGCTTTATTTTTCAGGCTTTGGAGACACAGTTAGCAAATCTAAACTCATCAAATGAACCAACTAATCAAAATTTTCAATGTATGTACCCCAGAATATTTTAATGTTTTGTTAAGCCTCTTAATTATCTTAATATGTACAATACACGAGAAAATAGGACTTAACTTTGCTTTTAACCCAAATCACTCGATTCATAAAACCAATTTTTTTAACTAAAGATTTCTAGTTTCTATAATTCATGTAATGTGATTCAGGGGCATAGTTTTATTATGTTTAATCTGAATTTAATTAAAAGTGACCTGTTAGAGACTATTTAAATTGTGCTGCACAAAAGGTTTCAGAATGAACCAAGATTATGTAACCAGCAACCTTCATGACCTTTACCTGTCTTTCTCCTTTTAATATAACGCTTCAGAAAAGATGTCAAAATACTGAGAAACTCGTGTGTATCTTCAGGCATCAGGTGCCTTAATGGACAACAGAATACAATTTTAAAAATTCCTTCACGCTGTCTTGTTTCTTGTCTGAACCTTCATGACCTCCTGAAGGTTGTTTAGACTGAAGCAGTGTGTGAATTAAAGATGAAACCAGCAATAAGCAGGAAAGTGTTGTAGACTGGAGGTAAGGTAAGGTTATGTCATTAGTTTAAAGCTGGCTTGACATTACCTGCCGTTACAACCTGCATTCATCTGTTTATCGTGAGTCACACTGAGTTGAATTTCTGCTGTTGACGAAGTTTTTCCACACAGATCAGTCATATTTTTTGAGTCTCAGAATTAAATGATCTGGTCTTTTGGTTGCGATACAGCACCCTAAGCTATGTTTAAAAAAACAAACAAAAAACAAAACAAAATACACAAGTCACACAATGGATGAAATACTGAGCCAGGACAACATGATGTTTACCTCTTCCAGCCCCTCACCGCCAGTGTGGTCTGGTTTAAAACAAGCAAGACATAACGACATTACAAAAACATGCAGGATAGTATGTGTAATATGTAAACTGCACGTGGAGTACTATTTATATTGTATCAGAGTTTTTTATTTGAAAAAAAGACCTGAAAATTGGGGACCTTTTTGTACAATGCAGTATTGCCTATTAGGTTCAACCTGCCATCTTTAACAGGACACTTTTCTCAACTCAGCTGTTCATTAAAGTTGCATCACAATAATTGTTAATAATAGCACATAACATCCAGCTGATATGCTGTCTCAGATCACTTTGAGAATAATCGATGGGATGGTCTGCATTTTGCTTGAATCTGACTTTTTTATTTTTGAATTTCATTTTGGTTTTGCTTAGAAATGAATAATTCATATATAGGGCTCTGCGTCTCTTAAGGTCACCAAGTTCTCTTCACAGCGAGGCCACAAATAGAATTTGAATCATGGCTAGATATTTGCAGTTTAGAGCTTATGAATTTATCTCAGAACTGTTTCTCAAAAGTGAGTTCAGTCTGCTGCAGGCAATATTTTGTTTTGGAAATATTTAGGGAGGTCTATTTGCAGTTTTCTGACTCCTGACGAGACACACCTGCTCGGCTGCACTCTCTAAAAATTGCTAAAAGAATTTTTGCTTGTACAAATCTGCTATCAATTTCAAGCACGTGCATACACACGGCACAGGACTACCAGTTTAGAAAAGATTTTTTTCTCTACTTTCCCAGTCACACATCGTGTAATGTGATCGATGGAAAGAAGACTTTTTTCAAAAAGACCAGATGAAGATACAGTGTTGAAATGTCACATTGAAGTGATGAAATAAAGTTTAAAAAAATTCTATTATGTAGGAACTCTGTAGGCCTTTCCTCTTTTTATATGATCATAACCTCAATCAAGTATGCAAGAGGTGCATGATTATTTCTCAAAGAATAATTCTTACATGTTGAGATTTAAGTTAATTGTCTTTCTTGCTGAGGGTTAGATGGGAAGATCGATGCTAATCTCACATCTGTAAAGTGATTACATGGGTGGAGTCAGCAGCCAGGTAGCTCAGCTTAGCACAAAGACTTGAAACAGGGGGAAACAGCTAGCGTGGCTCTGTCTAAATGTAAGGAAAGCTTCCTAATCAACACATGAGATCAGGGTTATGTAGGTGTACATGTAAAACAAAAAAAAAAATACATTGTGAGATGTGTAACGCCTCAATCTAACAGAGCGTTGTAGAAGCCTGGGGTGGGTTGTTTGGGTTGTTGATGTGGGCCTTTTGTTGTGGTGAGAAAAACACATGGAAGCATACAGTGTAAAGGCAATGTTACCTCACTTTCATTGCTGCCCTGGCAAGCTGCAAGACATATCTGAGCAAAATGTACATTTTACCACCTATAATTAGGCTCAACGATTGAGAGCAGATTGTCAAACTGTCCCAGACTCATCATCCGGGCGAAGCTCCTGGACTAGCTGGTGGTGCTCCATTTTGATTTCTCAATTTTTTATGCAGATTGATGAGTTTACTTCAAAGAAAAAATGCAGTTAAACTCAGGACAGGTGATTTGGTGGTTGCCTTGCAACAATTAAAAAAAAAGACAGCAAGCTGCAAAAAGCAGTCTGTCTTATCGGGGCTTCAACAAAAAAGACAGTGTTTTGCAGGTTGCTCTGTCTGATCAGTGTTAAAACTATGTCTTTGGTTTGGTGCAGTTGCCAGGCAGCCAGCCGAAACTCCAGGAAGTTACTGCTCCCGGCAAAGTAATAGTCAAGCACATAAAACCATGGATGGTACATAGAACTGGATACAGCACTGGGGGCAGGGCCACACTGAAGATTACCCGTATGATTGGCGCTGCCTCCGAACTGTGTGGCCCATGGAGCAGGTGCACTAGGGACCTTTAACTACCACTTTAGAGCTCTGCTAACATGAATTGGGATAAAATTATTCAATTGTTCAGCTCTTCTAGACTTTCTAAATGTTATTGGATCGAATGGTTAAAATCCCATTATTAAAACTAGTAATTGGGTGGGGGTTGTGATGCTCAAAAAAATGTATCTACTGATTTAAAGACGTCTCTTTCGCCATGTTAGTCAATAGGAAAAAGTCTTTTTGGGCCGCAGAGCATCATGTGATGGTTTAATTACACTGTTTGGCCACTACAAAAATTGGCTTCAAAACCCAGTGTACATCCTGGGGGCCTGCATAAAACTCATTAAAAGGACAAATTGTCATTTTAACACAGTAAAGATGTTAATTACTGAGTGATTTTGTTACCTTTGCCTGGAGCCAGGTTAGCTGTTTCTCCCTGTGTCTAGTCTTAATGCTAAGATAAGCTAACTACTTGCTGGCTCCTGCTTCTATGATTGTTATACAGAAGTATGAGCGGCATAGATCTTCTCATCTCACTCTCTGCAAAGTGTATTTCCCCAAAGTATCAAGCTATTGCTTTAAGGTGATCATTGGACCATACTCCCAAAATGGAGCTTTAGAGAGACTCAACTACAGTCCGTTGCTTCAGAAGATACAACCCATATTATCTTATCTCAGTTTCTTTCAGGAGTGGATTATGTCTATCGCTACAGATGGCAGCTATACACCCTTGAACCTGCACTTTTTCATTGAAGATCCTTTCACAATATCTTTGATTTCACCAGGCTGAGTGAGACTTTTCTGGCTGCTCTGTTATGCTATGAAGGACGAAAATTTCCTGGCACGTTTTTAGGTGGACTGAAACACTTAGTGGGCAACTTAAATGCCAAAAAATACAAAGCAATTCTGAGTGATTGCCTTCATCACCTTATGGTGAAGTGTTTCTATCCTGATGAAAGTGGAATGTTCTCAGGATGATATTGTCTCTTCACGCTGTGAGTGGTCAGTGTGAGGGCGGATGAAAATGAAAACAATATGAATCACTCACTGTGGCTGGTGCTGTCACCACTTCTCAACTCAGTTCAGCATCTTGGTGTGGCAATGGAAACAGCATGCTCCATGACTGCAAGGGAAACACTGAAGAATAGGATTTCCTAGAAAGAATACTGGTGTTGACGCAGCTTGAAAGATTACGCCAAAACACAAATAAGGTGCTCACAGGGAATCAACACTTTATTGAAAGACTTAATGTTGATGTTTCCTTTATTTTGGCTTTTACTTGCAGTTACCTTCAATCAAAATCATGGCTGTCTCTTTCCTCAGACGACCACAAAAATGAAAATGCCTGGTAGCTGTTTTTGTTTATCATGTCCAAGAACGTAAGAGAGCAGCTGCACATACCAAACCAAACATACCAATTCTTGGAGATACCAAAGAAAATAAACCAAAGAGAAATGAGAAATTCAAATAACTGTGCTTTTGGTGTATGTGAAAACCACCCAAACAAAATGTTCAGTCATCTGATGGAAGCATAATTAGATTTAGGTAACTCTTTGGTGAGTTTTGTTGTTCAGCAACAGTCTAGAGAATTTTAATCACATTTAATCCACCATCAAAGTCAGAGGGGAAAAACAACGCTGCTTTTACAGGCTGCAAGGATAAGATCAGTCTGGACTGAGATCATGTTAACATCTGATGTGGTCACATGGACGTTCAAACTCTCATGGCAAAATGGCGTATATTTGTTGTACTCGCAACGAGAAAGGTCAAACACAGATCAGCAAGACTGAGTCTGCAGCCATGCTTTGAGCTAAATGCTAATGTCAGAATGCTAACATGCTGATGCTAAGCTGGTATAATGCTGACCATGTTCACTATCTTAGCTCAGCGTGTAGCATCAACCTTCTGAACATACTAAATGGGCATTAAGTGAAAATAGCAGAGGCCGACATGTTTAGGCTTAATTGTGTGTCTGTCAAAAACACTGGATCCTATACTTCCCAAAATGCAACTTGTGCGTGTTTTTTCATTAGACTGTCTCTGCCTGATAAGGACAAATACTTAACTCCCCACATGACTATTTGTATATCCATTATTTACTCTGTGTTACGTTGAATTCATGAAGAAAACTTTATTTTTCTCGCATTTCTCAGTGGTAAACGAAGAATCCAAAATACTGAGAAAATTCTTGATGAAGTGAAGTACAACGGCTTCACATTTAACAACAGCAACACTTCATCAAAACACATTTACAAACTCGTGCAGTGTAATTCAAGTGACGGGGTACTGAACTAGATGTGAAATTAATCCATGCTCTCCTCAAAGTCAAACTGCACAGACAAAACAGTGATTCAGTCAGGAACACTTTGTCAAAAAAACTTGATTTCCATTTGCAGTATTATAATTGGCGGTATGGCTCTGTTCTGGGGCCACTTTGGAAGCCTGAAGCAGAGAGGCAAACCTCCCTGCGCTTCCATGTGCCTACCTGGAAAGCCTAAGGCAGGGAGAGCAGCAGCAAAGACTGTCTAGGAACAGAACAGAGCAGCATCAACGACAAACAGAAATGACATTCAGGTCAGACACAGCAATGAATGAGTCTGTCATTCACCGTCCATGGATATAATACTTCATTGTAAATACACAGTAACTTTTAACTCTCATGCCACCAACACTGCAATCATCCCCCCATCTCTACCATCCAACCCAGGCAGCATGAACACAGCATTACCACTGCATCAGATGTACAGGTGCTCATGATAAGTGTCTGCCCCTTGTATACTTCACAGCGGTGGTACCGTAACATATAGCAGCCTCCACATGTCAGTCATCACAGAGTGCATCATTTTGCTTTGAAACAAATTAGCAAACAGATGTTTTAGCTTAAAACTGAGGTAGATTTAATTATCCTAACTGAGTAATGTAATTTCATTTCAACCCGCAGCGATGTACAACGGCATTCCTTCTCTATTTGAGAGAATAAAAATATTATGTGCAAGACAGTGAGGGGTCTAAAATCCATTAACCACAGTAAATTCTAATATGCACATCCAAAACATTAGTCATACTTTATGGTCCATTAGAAATGGATTACTTAGGCATCTGTCTGAGTTGTAAAAAAAAAAAAATACAGTACTAAAAATATTTACTGCAGCCCCAGTCTCTCTGTACAGTTGGATAACCTGCTGATAACTACTCAATCTGTTCATTTTTTACAGATTTGACACCACTGAGTGTGTCTGGTGAGTTGAGGGGCCACAGACTGTGTTCGTGTCTGTTCTCTTGACCTTTTTCTAAACATATTCTTTTCCAAAAAACAAGTTGAGAGATAAACATGGAGCGTTAAATCAGATTTTCTCAGACAAAAGCAACCACCCACAAAGTCAGTAAGAGTATTAGGAGATTTACATGAGTAAGGAAGGATTAATATGACAAGGTTTCCTGCAGATAAAAAACAGAGCGCTTGTTAGAGTCTGCGGGTGTTAAAAATTTAAGCTGGAATTACTCTGAGGAGAAAGGAAAATCCTCTACATATTCATAAACGCTTAAGTCTCTCGTAGCAGGATGTGCTCATTGCTAAGAAGCAGCACGACTTGTAATGGCAGAGAACTTTCTGTCAGCGTTGAAACATGAATGAAACTGTGTTGCTCTGCCAAGACATTTAGATTTTTTTTTACAGGCTGATGAACAAAATAAAACCAATCCAGTCTGTGAGACAGGAAATCTGGCATGAAAAACCAAGACCTCTTGCTAACTCTTTAGAGTGCAACAAGCTTAAAGGGACAGTTCACCCTAAAATAAAAAATATTCTTTCCTCTTACCTTTAGTGCTATCTATCAAGATTGTTTAGGTGTAAGTTGCAGAGTGTTGTGGGAATGTAGGAGCTATTTTCTTTCTGCCAAACTGCACACCAATCAAATCATCACACTGAAGGAAGCATGTTTTTACTCATAGACGAGAGGTTTGTGCCATTGACAGTGCGAGATGTAAACGTTAATGTCGTCCTCCTTGGCTAAGCTGTAACGTTCCTTAGCTCAGTAGTGCTAGATGAGCTAGCAGCAGATGCCAGGCCCCCAGGAAATATCCCAGACGTTGAAGCCAATTTGACAAACCGTGTATTTGCAACTTCCATGTCCTTCACATGATGCCATTTAGCTAAAAATGACTTTTCCCCTACAGACTTAAATCAGGAAATAGATGTCTGTAAATCTTGTTTCACTATCAGGATTTGATCCATTCAGTTCTAAAACATTTCCAAAGTCTGGAAATCATTTTTTCCCCATTAAAGTAAATGGGGGGCTAAACAGGAAGTCTCTAGTGTTGCTCTATGTTTTTTTTTTTTGGAAATGTATTTTATTGGGAATGTATTCCTGTGGTGCAGATTTGTTCTGCATTTGCAGTGTATTTCTGTATAGCTTCATGTGTTATCACATGATCTGTTGGGTTGTGTATGTAGAGGTGTTTCCGGTGTGCAGAACTGCTTTTGTATTTTTGCGCTTGCTCAGTGGGCCCAATGATGCCGAGGATCTGGGTAATTTTAGACCATGGCAATAGAGCATTTTTGGCTTCATGCACCACTGAGCAACTGTTATAGGAATGATGGGAATGAATAGGATCCCGCCTCCAACACTTTATCCAGTTGTCTTTATACATCCATGAGTAGATGCACACTTCCTTCTGCGAGGTGCTATTATTTGGTGATTGTAGTTCTGTAGACAGAAAATAGTTCCTCCATGAAACTGCTCACAACAAGATCTGTGGATGAGTAACCAGGTCATGATTTCTGAAAAGAGACATTGCTGTTGAGTTTTTCAAATGTAATTTTGGCACTTTGGTCACCACAAGCTGAGTGCCATCTAGTTCCATTACATTTGAAAGAAGGCAACATCTCTACAGCCGATATCGCCAACACTCTGCAACGCACAATCGAGACTGATTGATAGCACTAAGAGGAAAAACAGGCTCTTGTCTTTTTGATTTTGGGTCAAAAAGGTAAACCAGGTAGATTCATCATAGCAGTGTGAAACTGTTGGCATTCATGTAATAGGCGTTGGTATGCGATTCCAAACAAAGCCTTAGTCTCTTTCATTTATTCAAGTAACCTATCAAAATGGCATTCATTAATCAAACTCGTGCTGTCATGTGCCTTATTAATAAGTAATAACCCATCAGTCATTAAGGCTGTTACATCAACACTTTCAGTTTCCTGCAGATTAAAGTCCTGCCTATATACAACCAGATCTCTGATCTAAAGTCAACACACAGCGCTTTACAAAGTGTTAAGCCATTAACAAGTGGCAGCACAGAGCGGCTTCCTTTGGGGCCGACAGCAAACTAGAAAAATAATCTGCTGCTTTCTTTTCTCAAGAGAGGGAGAGGACACGGTACTGAAGACCAATCAACTTTGCTCCCTAATCTGTCTTTTCCTGTCCCCCATGCCTCTTCCCTTCCATAAAAGCCCTCAGATCAGGGAGTGAAAAAGCTCTGGCCTGTTGCCCTTGAATTTACTTGTAGCCACTCAAGCTTAATGTGGGTAATTGTGTTGACATTATGTAAGACTGTTTTTTGAGGTGCCTCACACACAGCATCTCTGTTCCCGGAGCGGCTCTCTGCCACGATGGAGGGGTCCTCGGCGGCTGACTGCAAACCAAATAAAATACAAGGCATGGTGGAGATCGCAGGAAGGGAGAGGTGGCAGCATTCCTGTCATATGATTCAGGGACAAATGCCTGGGATTTCTCAAACCAAGACTCATAATTCCTGGGGTAAAACTCCCTGAAGAAGCGTCTAATAACTCAATAAAACTGCATCACAGCTGAGCCTCTGTAGAAGTCGATTACATCGTCCTCTGCAGATCCTTTAATGTACGTTGCACCTCCTCTCACGGGTCTTCCACAGAGGAGCAGCAGGAGACATGCTGATGTAATTTCACTGAAGTTATGATGTCTAACACACATCAGCTGTATGGCTGACTGCAGGAATGTTTCCATACTTTGTCAGATAATCAGGGACTTCAGGGAGTTGTTTAGATTCAGATTTAATCTTACAAATCTCAAGCAGCAGCGTCTCTTTTTAAGCATTACGCCACTCTCTGCACACAGTTTTGTTTCCTCGTGGCGAGATAGAGATATTGTTTGGGAAAGGAAAAGAAGTTGGTGCACTGATGTTGTCAAATCTGAATATTATTGGGCTTTCTCTGTCACTGTGTGGTTACCGACAGATTCATATGTTCTCACAACTGTATTCACTTGTGCACAGATCTGAAGGTTTCTACCAACGACATTCATTCATAGAAACCCAACCCATGCACTGAGCATCTCAGCTTCAAAGCATCCATAACAAGGCCACAAAGCACAGGACGTATGTTTATTTCATGCTGTAAGCGTGACTCGTCATCCAGCCTGTCTGGAACTGTTTTCTGCCAAGTTTGTTTGCAATTTCAGGCCGAAGTGCTGATTTATTTGAGCCTCTCGTCGGCTGGGGAGGCCCGTCTGGATGAGTGGCAGATCCCTTTTGTTGCACTGAGTCAGGACATACAGATCTCCATGTAGGTGGCCCTTTACAGCAAACAGATGCTGAAGGTATGAACTCCGTCATCCCTTCAGAGCTGGTTGCACCACTAGATGGCAGTGTGTGTCTGTAGCTGCTGGACATCTGGCTGGGTGTCTAGACAGAGGGGTCTGCTGCCAGCGGCTGTGGGATGCAGCCGGTCAGTCCACCTCGGATGGTCTCACAAAGATTTCTACACAGCTGCGGGGCTGCCAAAGTCTCCATCCTCGAGAAGCCACAAAGATTACGCAAAGAAAATCACACAGTGCACAGAGTGAGGGAAGGCTGCTCCATGGGATATGGCAGGGGAGAGGTGGCATTGTTTGTTCTCTCACAGGCCCTTAAGAGTCTCTGTGAAGTTTCAGTATATCTTATCTGAAGTCAGTTGAATATTTTAAATAGGTACACCGAATGTGCCTCAAACTATGTTCTTAGATTGTGAAATTCTCAAAAGTGGGAAATGTAATATCACTTGCTTTCATACTCTGAACTAAAGAGATGGGAAATACATGGACACAACATGTTTTGTTTGTGGCTGCCTGTGTGCACCAGACACAATTAATTGTTTGTCACAGTGTGATAATGATGTACTTTGAAAGTAGGTTGACTCATTTAAAGGAATGTCATGCTGAAAATGAAGTGTCCTGTTTTCAGTTTGAGTTGTTTCAGGTTGGTGTTTGGGGAATACTTCACCCACAAAACAATAATTTGTGTATCAGTAATTTACCTCATGTTATGTTGAGTTTGTGAAGAAAACCTCCACGGTGAAAGAAGAATCCAAAATTCAAAGAAATTCTTGATGAATTTAATTAAAAAGGTTCTGCATTTAACAACAGCAAAACTGTGCCAAACCAGAGTTCTCAATCTCAATCTGAGCCAGATGGGTCCCCAAAAGCCTGATGGGTTAGAGCAGGTTCGGGCCGAAAATATGTGCAGATTGGCCAGGTCAGGAAGGGCTTGAGTTGTGGAAAAAAAAACAACTTTTTTTTAGTATCAATAAAAAATATTAAAAGTGAGCACTCATTGCTTAATTAATTTATTTCATTTAATTATCATTTATTTAATATTTAAATCCAACATATATCATAGATACTATACACTGATTAACCGATTGAGTGATATCTTCTCCTGTTTCTTTTTGCTGCGAAACAGGGTGGGTGGAAAGGGAGCTGTCAGTGTCACTGTCACTATCAACAAGGTCAGAGAAAAGAAAATGTGAGAAGATAGAAGTGATGATAACAAAATTGAAGTTAGCCAAAGGTAAATATAAGTCTGGTGTGGTCAGTATTTTATCTGATGATGTCAAACAGGCTGGTCTTGGTTGAGAACTCTACCAAAACATCTGTTTACAAATTCTCACACAACTCGTGCAGTATAATCCATGTCTTATTCATCCGGTCGCATGCTCACTACTTCCCAAACACATATACTTTCACTAAAACGTGGGTATTTAAAACATTAAACATTACAAACAGAGTTCAAGCACATGCACTTGCCCAGGTGCACTACCCTATGCATACATATTTTTTTATAACAAGGCTTAACCGACTAATGCATGCTCGCGAAGAACTGAGCATATGACTGACAAATGAAATTTGCTGCTAGACAACATGGAGGCATGCAGTTTACTTCATGAATTCAAGGTAAACGCTGTGAATAACTGATACACAAATGATAATTTTGTGGGTGAGATATATCTTTAATAAACACTATGCTATAAGAAGAATAGATAAGGGCATAAAAACATGTTTAAAGATGTGCCGATGACGTGTGGTGGCAGGTAAGATGTTAAATTTCTAACAGCTGATAATCAAACCGCAGCAGGTAGTGTGGCTCAAACTGTGGTGACTCGAAAGACATAATTAACGTGTGTAACGTATGTCTGATAACAATATACAACTCGCATATCTCTTGTGGTCAAACTGACAGACGAGCTGGAGAACATAGTGGAAAATCTAACAGCTAAAGAATCAGATATTTCCCTCAAGAGTTGGTGGAGGCCAAAACTGGAGCTAAAAGGAGAATGAAGACTGGACTTACATTCATTAGATGGTCAGAAACATGACTTCAAATAAACGATAATATTGCTCTGAAACCGCTGGATGTGTAAATAGGCAACTCTTTGCCGACACGGTCATTGTATCAACTTAAAAGATAATCAAGTATCAATGATGTATTGACGAACTGCCCCCAGTTGAAACCTTAAAAAATCAATCAGTGCAGGTGTAAATATATTCTTGTGTTGCCAAAGACAGTACAGTACCTTTCCTCTTAGTAGTTAGTGTTTTCCAATTGTATACAATATGTATACTTGTCTTTGCTGTTACCACATTGTTGACTTTCACATGACATTGTGTTTACATGTGCTGTTTTTTGTGCCAAACTGAAATGCAGAGAAATTATTACTGTGTATCACACAGTGATAAAGGCAGCAGTGGCCCTGCCTTAACAGGTGCAACAAAACAGAAGTGCTTGCCAAATTGTCAGCTGGTCAATTTGTTTCGGCAACACCACACCCACCCCGACACCTTTCTGACGCTGGAATTGTCTCCAACAATTTCTGTCAATTTTCAAACTTGAAAACATAACATACAGTACACACCCACTTTGCGCCTCGATCTGCCAGCTGTACAGAGCTAAGAAAGAAGCCAGAGTTTGAACTTCTCTCTTAATCCCTCAGTGCAACACTTTGGATGCCTCACTGGAGAGACTTTGCACCATTAGCCTCATATTTTGACAGTATCACGTCAGCGCTGTCTAAGACCGGTTGGCTTTTCACTTACCTTCGAGTACAGCTGTTCAGAACAGCCATAAACACTTTTTATACGTGGCCGAACACACGTTGTATGGACCATTTCGTTTTTGAGTATAACCCAACCCTGGGAGAAATGAAGTCAGTGAAGCAGAGTCTGTACACTCAGTCCTGAGAAGAGGTCTAATCAAGCACAATAAGTGACACCTGTGCGGTTGGACTGGGGTTGCTCCATTATGGCAAGAACTATTATCACGATTACTTTGAACAATACTGAGATCACAATCATTTAACATGATTACATGATTACAACACTGCATTCATTAAACTTTAAAAAAAAAAAAAAAAAAAACTTGTCTTTTCAACAGTGGATTGTCTTGAAAGCTGGACAGGCAGACAGTTGCGTTACAGAGTGTCTTAATCTATGACTGTGTTGTGGTAGAAGAAGCCGGGGGGATTTTTCCTTTCCTCACATTTTTTTTTTTGCTCCATTATTGACGATTAAACAAATTGGTTATATTGCCTCTTATATTATAATTTCTCTCAGTGACAGAGCAACAGAGCATCAAGCATGATTGAAGTTGTAAGTATTCTCTGATGGCGATGTTTGTACTCAGTATTTAGAAGGATGAGAAGTCTTTGATGAGGCATGGTTGAAATGTGATTTAGGATCCAACTGTTTCCCATTTTCATTTAAAATCAGGGCAAAGGGCAAAGGTTTCACTAATTTAATTAACCCACATCAAAACTATCAATATCACATCAAAACACGAGACCAGACCCGCTCCTGACGAGTGATAACTCAGAGCATAACCTCCGTCAGACCACATCACAGGCATCCTGACTCTCACATAGTAACCTTGAATCTCAGCTGCCCCCTTCACATTTGACCTTTCACCCTGAGCTGTCATTCAAGCCCCTTTAACTTTCACGTTCCATATTTTTCGGAGCCACTATATCTGCTTATTATTCTACGATAATACATCTTACTGGGAGCACTTACTTGAGTGCTACTGGGGAGTATAACATTATCAAACGCCCACATTAGTCACAATAACCATTCCATGTCAGGATGTGAGACTCGGATCCAGCCAGTTAAAATACACACGTATAACTTCACAGCGTGTGCTCGGACCAAATGATGATGAAGTGCTCTCACACTGAAGCATGTATGGAACATATTGCTGCACTGAGGCTCTCTTCATATTTACATTTTTTCAGCCAGAGATTTATAGATTGAATTTGCTGAATGTGTGTGTTGGCTTGACGTCTCTGGAAATGTTCTGTACTCTGTTCGCTCGTCGCAGAGAGCGTGAAATTGACAGGAAATAGATGCATCAATGTGCTGCACCTCTCAGACGGGAATGTCTGGAACAGACAGGTCTGTTTGGACTGCAGGTTGACCCTGCGGCTTGGACATTCACTTTGAACACTTGGGTTCAGCTGGATTAGAGGATGTGGGGTGTTTATCAGGACGTGTACGCACTTTGTTTGAAGAAATCAGTAAATTTATTACAGCTTGGCTTTTCATAACTCTGATCATCGCTTCTAATGACTGCAAAAATATGGCACTCATCAAAGATCCAACAGAATAACAAACAAGCAGTCAGTTGATCACAGAGATTTTAACATAACTCCCAAGTTAGTTTAACTTATTTGAAAGAGAAAACAAAGGGGAACAGTAATATTATTACCCAAACATTCATCACAGTTGATTGGCCAACTTCTTGGTTCAGGTTTGACTCACTGTACTTGCTGTAACCGTGCACAGTTTTCTGCACAGATATTATGGGTGCATTCACTCCTGTTTGTATCTCCAAAACAAAGCTGCAGTGTTCCACAGTTTCAGCAACCTTATCGGTTAAGTCCTCCAAATTAAATGACAAATATATTGTTCTTCTTGGGAGGGCAGTCTCTGCCTGGACTGTGAAACTGAAACCCAAGCTGTAATAAAACATAGTTTCCTTTGAATTTGATTGGATTTTTTTCTGTTCCTCAAGGGTTTTATCAAACCCAAGAGGATTTGTCATCTCTGGCTGACCAAGCAAGTCTTTAAGAAGAAGAAGCTATACTTTAATCCCCAAGGGGAAATTTGTTTCTTACGCTCTGTTGTCATATACACACAGGCCCGAAATGCATACACATGCACAAACAGCACCTATACATGCATTAAATGGAGAGATTTGGGGAGACCAGCTGGGGGTTCGGTGGCTTGCTCAGTCCATACTGCACCCTCCTGTTCCCAACCCAAGTCCCTATGGACTGAGCTACTGCCACCTATTTTACACTGCCAGATTTTTGGCAAATGTTGGGCTGTTTTGCCGGCAAGCTGCGAGCATTTACACACAGAGAGCCGGATTGGCGAGTTGATTTGAGGTGCCCAATTTTCCACCTCGTAGAGTAGTCATATTGGCGGAACCTTTTTGGTTTAAAAACAACAAGGTGCACCTCTGCAATGGGAGGAGCTGTTGATGACGCCGCATGTGCGAGCCACTGGCAGTGGATAAACAGGAAACAGCTGATAGCAGGAATTAGCGAGCAGCTAGTAGCAAGAGGGAAACGCAAACCTGACAGACACTGTAAAGATGAGCAGCTGGGGAGACAAAGAATTGCGCGCTCTCCTTGCCTTCGCAAACAAAGAGGCCATTAATCGTCAGATGACGGGGAAGGTGAAGAACGGGCCAACTTACGAGAGAATCAGCGAAGGACTGACCAGCCACGGCTTCCCTCGGAGTACGTCACTGTTTACGTCATGACCCCCATTGCCCAGAAAAAGGCACATTCTGTATGAATATAAGGGGAACTGCCCATTGGTTCGACATCCCATTGTTCCGACCGTATTAAACTCAAGTCTGTTCCGAAATCACCATGATGCCCTGTGGTTAAGGTCTGGTTAGGTTTAGGCACAATAACCACTTGGTTAGGGTCAGGAAAAGATCATGGTGTTGGTTAAAATGAAAAAGAAAGTGACAAACACATAAGCCGTGAGCCTTTTCCGCCTCAAGCCGGTCACGGCGCACCATATGCCCGCCGCGAGCCGTTCAGCACCACGGACAGTCGGACTAATGGGATGTCGAATCAATGGGCTGTCGAACCAATATGGACCCAATATAAGTAGGCAGGTGGCATTTTGCTGCACTCCCTGATTTTGTTTTTATACTGCCAATGCTGAAAGAACACTGATTGGGCTTTCCTGCAAATTTGCACAATTCCTGTTTAAAAAGGGCTTTAGTCACATAGCTTACAGAAACACTGCATGTGGCATGGTGATGGTTAACACTGTTGCCTCACAGAAAGAAACCTGTCCAAACTGGAATCTACCTTCCTGTTATGGCCCTTCTGTTTGGAGTTTGC
Organism: Epinephelus cyanopodus; assembly: GCA_026686955.1. Lineage (NCBI taxonomy): Eukaryota > Metazoa > Chordata > Actinopteri > Perciformes > Serranidae > Epinephelus > Epinephelus cyanopodus. The sequence goes on along the minus strand of CM048925.1, from coordinate 23,766,678 downwards.
ATGTTCTCCCCACGTCTCCAGCTTCCTCCCACAATCCAAAGACATGCAGGATGATTGGTGTCTCTAGATTGTCCCTAGGTGTGAATGTGGGCACGAAAGGTTGTCTGTCTCTATGTGTCAGCCCTGCAATAGCCTGACAACTGATCAACTGGGATAAGCTCCAGCCCCATGTGACCCTTTGCCTGGGTAAGTGGATATTGATTATGAATGAAGGAGACACAGTGCTGCTTGTCTGTCCTCACACCGTGTCTTGCTCTCTTATTAGCTGTAGCCCACCATCAGGTCCCCAACAACAGGCTAAATATCTGGAGAGTGTCTGCAATGCATTGGGGAGCCTCTAAGCTTGTGTCTATGAACCGTTCACGCATAAGATTCAAGCACCTATTTGTGAGCGTCCAGCCAATGCTGATTGCCTCTGATCTGAGGCTTTTGTCAGGGAGCTCCAAAACCTTTGTTGAGCGGAAAATCTGTGTTAAAGTCATGCAATGTGTACTAGGTTTTAGGCTTTATAGCTATTGACAAGAGCAGCTCACTCTCCATCTTAACCCTTCCCCTCATGGCTCCTTGTCAGCTGCCTGTTTTGGTAACCCCAAGATCCCAACACCCCAATGTACAGGCCAAGGACGACATGCAAGAGTGACCCCACACAGGAGATTAGTTGTCCCGTTCCCAGCACTCAGAGATGAAGTCAATATTCCACAGCTATATACAGCTGACTGTATGTACGGATGAATAAACATTACTAGCGTCCCCTGAAAGAGTGATCCGCACCACTGACTACACTAAACAGTCTTTAATTCTAAAATTAAGACAGGAAGAGGGTGTCGGGCTGTGTGTGACACTGATGGTCATTCCTGCTTTGCAGTCAGGATTTTCCTCTTTAAATGTGGCTTTGGATGATTGTGGCATCCTGATGTTTGCACTTATGCATGCATGCAGCCATGCAGACTGTATAAAGTAGGAAAACGGTGGTAAGAGTCCGTCAATGGAAAAATACACTGAGACACAAATACTTATGTTTAGGGTCAAAACAAGCCATAAAAACTGCAGCACACAATGTACCCGAATCAGAGTACATGCAGGACACAGTACATACTAACAGCTTCACACAATCACAAGGAGATAATGAAGGTGCAGTATCACGTTACTGCAGGAGGCCTGTTCCTGTTCCATCCTGCAGTCAGATTTCACAACACCTATGTTTTTTTTTTTTCATTTATATCTTTATTAAAACAATATTTGTGACACTGACATGTCAGTTACAACAGCATAATAAAATAACTGAAAAATAATAAGAGCTAATGAAACAAAAACTGCCTGGGTAAATACACATTTTTACAACCTTAAGGCTTAGTGTATCTATTGATTGTTATTCCAGTCCAGTGTCGTCTTTTTGAGTCTTGTATAGAGTCAGTTTTCCCCATTTTCCTCCACATGTTGTGCCAATCTCCGTCTGAAATTTCTACACTGAGTTCTTTCTCTCATTTCACCTTGATAGTTGAATGTTTGTTATTTCACAAGACCTATGTTATCTCGACAAAAGTTCATCCATAGCCTGATGTCGAGGTTGAGGTTATCAAAATATTTCTCCAAGAAACAATTCTTTCTCACAAGTGTGCAAGGCATCCATCTTTCTTTCTTTTTCTTTTTTGCAGATTTACATTCTCCCAAGGTGTTATCTACCTGTGTTCTGGAGTACTCTATGGAAAAACTATATTCATTCAATGCATTTTAATACAAATGGAAACCCAATATGCTTTACATTAAAAATAAAAGGAGGGAAAAGACGCGATCAGTAAATCTACAACAATTATTGATTATCGTTTAACTGTCTATGGAAAAAAAGAAGATGAAAGACAAATCTATGGGTTGCAAGCTCCTGAAATATGAGTATTTGCTGATTTCTACATCTTTCTATGATAGTATATTTAATACAGTTTGGCTTTATACAGCTGATGGTTCGGTTTTACACAAAAAAGACATTCGAAGACTGGGAAATTTAGATGGGCAAGATTTTCAACTATCAACTATTTTATATTAGATATTCATTAATTTCTCTCCCAGCTGACACTGGGTGAGAGGCAGGATACACCCTGGACAGGTCGCCAGACTATCACAGGGCTGACACATAGAGACAACCATTCACACTCACATTCACACCTACGGCCAATTTAGAGTCACCAGTTAACCTGCATGTCTTTGGACTGTGGGAGGAAGCTGGAGTACCTGGAGAAAACCCACGCTGACACAGGGAGAACATGCAAACTCTGCACAGAGGGGCCCCCCTGTTAGATATCTTATATCAGTTAGACCAAATAATGAACCAGTTAATCAAGAAATAATCCACAGATGAGTTGTGAATGATTCCATTAGCATTTTATCATCCCTAAAGGAGAAGCAGCTGCTCAGCCACAACACACAGACACTACTCAATTACTGCAATGCAATTCTGGTTTTTTAAGCAACAGAAATAAAGCAACAAAAATGCTCATATGTTATGCATGTATGTGTTGTAAACTCAACAAAACACTGTGTGAACTGCATATATTGTACATGATAGTCACACAGCTGGATAATTTGCAGTCAGAGGAGGTATGCAAAAGCAATAAAGAAGATTCATGTTGAGCTTAAGACGTTTTAAGCGGAGCCTTGTGCTGTCAGGGGTCTCACCTCCATGAAACACTACACCCTCTGCATGTGGTCCAAGTGTGTGTTTCCCGCACAAAACATTTCAAGCCACTTGAAAAAAGTTTCCATTTGGCTACTTTATGCATACCCCCCTCAGTAGTTGTTCGTGCTCTGCCTGACAGCTCCACCAGCTCTCTGGAGGAAGCCCCCGGTCCGCACGTTCAGGTGCTAATCTCTTTGGCTACAGCTTAGTTTCAGACTGCACGAATATTTAAAACACTGAGGTTCAGACTAGAGCCAAGGACAGGCTGATATACTGGCCTGAGAGTCAGAAACTGGCCTGTCAACTCTTCAACCTGATGGAAAATCACTTCTCAACACATGAAAAATACACATGTGTATATCACAGCATTCCTAATCATCTTATATTACTGCAAACGAGTGAGATGCTGTTTGGGGAAAAGTGTTCTATATCTTCAAGATGTGATATTACACAATTTTCTCGTGTTACATCTTTACTGAAGCTGTAAAACTAGAGCCGCGTGTGTCCAAATGAAATGCATTCTCTTACACCAACTGTGACTTAATGTCTCATTTCCCAAAGGCAGAAGAAATGGACAGTCATCACACACCTCATTAATGCTTAACACATAATAGCATTATTTCATATTGAGAAATGCTCATTTCAAGGTCCAGTGTTTGGGACAGGGATACTCAACCTGCTTTGTCCGGGGAGGCTTTATTGCAAAATGACAGGAGGCCAGGGGCCAGTAACAGCAGCTCAGTGCAGGTCAGGTGTAAGCAGGGGCGTTTCTAGGATTTGAGCACATTGGAGCTTAGCCTGTACCTCTGTGGGGTGGTCCATGGGATCAAATGGTTCCTACTTGGTAAGAGGGCCAACTAGACTAATTACAAACTAAATTAGACCACCCAAACCTGTGCTTTTATTTAAATGTACCTCACAGAACATGGCGCTACTCATTTTTGCACTGTCCATTACATGAAATGGTTAACATTAGCTTTTCTATGGGAAACGTTTGAGCTAACTATCCACCACACAGTAATCTGTTAGAACGAAAGTTAAGCCGATGAAAGTCAGAGTAAGGCAGGTGGGAGGTTGTGGTGGATGTGTCCAAAAAACACCGACTTTCACCTGGGAGAGCAGCGTTTGTGTCCCGTAATATTATAAAGCCAAGCGCTGTCCTTTTTTTTTTTTTTTTTTTTTTTTTTTTGTTAACTAAACTCAACCATGTGTGTGACACCCATGAATGTGTGGTCACATTATGTGATTTAATTGTTTCAGTTTTTATGTGTTTATATATATCTGGAGTCAATTTCCCGATTTTTTGCCACAAGGGGGCATCTCCGCTTTAGTGAGCCGGCTTGGTGAGGCTGGTGTCCAACTCTCGTCGTCAGTGCAACAGAAGCGAGCGAAGGAAACACACTACCTGTTGCCTTTCTCATCATTTCATTGTTCTTTACAAGTTAGTAGCTGGTAAAATAACACATATAATGTTTAGGTATGATAAAGTCCTACTTGTGTTTTATCTGTCAGGAGGTTTATTTTGTTTCTTTGAGCGTTAGTCAGTCAGTCAGAATTTCACTTCTTCGGCACGAGAGTTAGCTTAGCTTAGCTCATTGTGCATGTATGCTAAGTGTGTATTGAACTTGATGTTTTCCAGTTTTATCTTAGGGCTCTCAACTGCGTTCATTTCATGATGTTATTAGGAATGTGCTTTGAAAGAGGGTTTGTTGTGCATATGTAATGTTTCCTCTAAATTGATAGTACATTCATCCTCACTAGCTGTGTCGTTGTTCTATGAAAAGTAATTGTATGTCTGTAAAAAGAAAAAGAGCATTCCAGTTGAGAAAAAAAATTGTTTTCATTTTATGGTGTTTTTAGGGGAACTATCCCTTTAAGTTCTCCAACACCTGTCAGTAACAAATCATTCATTCAGTGTACGAAATGTAACCTCCTGCATATTATCTGTGTGTCGTCAGAGGCTGCAAATTGGTTTGATGGATGACGATGCACAAACATTCCAGCATCCTCCTCTCCTCGCTTCTGTGCTTCCTTGCCACTGTACCACCCAGTCACAGCTGGACTACAACAATATTTCCACTGCTCTCTCACTCACCCTTCAATTCTCAATAAGGAGTAATTGGACACACCTGGAGAAAGCATGAATCACGGACCACTTAACCAAAAACTATCTGACTACAATTTGAACCAAAAGGCAGAGATAAAGGGAATAAACAGCTGAGGGCAGAGGGGGCACACACACATACACACACACACACACACACACACACACACACACACACACACACACACACACACAATACAACTTCCCATGCAGGACTAAACAGCTCTGTCAATGAGCCACACGGAAACATCAGAAACAGACTGCAGCTTTACTTCTGTTGGATGGCGTGTCGGGCAAAAAGTATTTAAGCATGTGTGGGCCGACACATGTATGTGCTCTCCAGCTGACCAGGTCGCCGGCGCATTACACTGGTCTGCCTCTGTGCACTGTCACCAGCAGCTACTGGTCAGAGGACAGCCTCCTACTGGAACTGAACACACGGCAACATGCTGAGCAGATGTGAGAAACCGCCCGTGGCTCTCCGTGCTGCTGGAATAACACTCTGCACATCAACACATGGCCATGTGAAGGAGAAAAAAAAAACACTGCCGATCACGTTTACGGCAGCATGCAGCGCTCCTGTCCCACAGGGTAGAAAGGTCGGCTGAGAGAAAGTCAGGATGAGGTAGTGAAAGCACCTGGCTGCTCCTTGAAACCCAGATTCTCTCTAAGCAGAGTCTTTGCTGGATCGTCCTGAACTCATGAGGACACAGGCGCCACAATCACGTGAGCCTGCCAGACGGACACCAGTAGTGTGCTTGTTTTCATAGAAGGCACCAGACTGCACACCAGGGATTTATTAAAGAGGACTAGATATATAAAAATGCCTCTGCAGGCTCCCTGCGTGTCTGAGACTTCCTCTGGCCGAGCCGGCTGACTTGCTGTTTGTTCCCTTCACTCATGAATGGGATGAAATAATCTAATCAAACGGCTTTTTCAGACTTTCCATAAATTACTGGACTAAATGGAGCAAATTCTGATAGTAGAAAGATTCATTTCAGGTTGTTGCGGCAATAAAAAAAAAGTAGTCAGTGTTTCACAGCAGATTATTTTCCAATAATTGCATATGGGGAAAAATGCTTTTGGGGCCAGTGTGCATCACATGATGCTCCCAGAAGCTGCAGGACCAAGAGAGGAGTGTTTCACAAACTATGTTGAGTGATAACAGACCCCATAACATTTACGAACAAACTATGGTTTGCGGAAAATTCAAGTGGTTTCATGCACCGTCAACACATATGCAGACACGTTTCAAGTTGAGTGAGTGTTTTGTAGCAGTAGTGATCGTACATACAGCATTTGAGTGGACCTCTACAAAGAACTTAAGTCACTGGGCCTCGTTCACCAACCATTCATAAGACAAAATGTATTCTTGAAACCCACTTACAGACCCTTTCTAGGGCTGACATCACAATGATGTCAGTTTGTTAGCTGGAGGCAAAAAACAACTCTCCACCACAGGGCTGTAGGCTACATAGGAGTCTTAAAATGTGTTTGTCTTGTTGTGTTATTGGGAGCCAGAATAGGAGTCATGGCTCAAAACTTAAATTAAAGTCATACCAGCCGCCGCTATGGTTAAATGTGATAAGACGAAAGAACTGGACGGAGGCGATAGTCAAAAGTTCTCACATGTCATATCAGGTAGGGAAAAGTATTTCCTGTTGTCGGAATGAATAACTTTATGTGTATTAAAGGTTATCACGTCTACCTCATCAGACACTGGGGAGGTATTAAGAGGAATATTGTATTTCACTGTTATGCTAACTTTTTAGCACATTAGCTAATGTTAGCTTTGATAGCTAAACAAACTGGAGAAGACTGTTCAAGTGTCGCCCTCCTTTGTAAGATTGGCATCATAATCAACAACAAAGCTTCCTGTGACATCATCCATCCACTGAGTGAGAGCAAACAGGTCAGCAAGTCTTGTCCAGTGTCAGTGTTTATTTTTTAAGGAACACTCAAGGTCCCGTAGAGTGAGAGTCCTGACAGTGCGTTTGTAAATTCAGTTTGATGCTCTACACTAAAAGGAGAGCCCTGTTGGTTGAAGAAACGGAGTGTTAACAAACGGTTAAGTTAATCATACATTCAGCCTGATGCTCTGATGCTCCGTCTTAAAGTGCCCAGAGTGCTCTCTGCCAATCTGAGAGTGCGGTGCTCTGAATAACCAAACGGAACATTCACACAGCGCTCCAAATTTACGAACTGTCCAGTTTGTGCCAGAGTGCACTCCGACACTTGAAGTGAGCATTTCTGAACGTACCACTCGCATCGTCTTCCTCCATTGTCTGAAACAATCTAACAAAACAATCCATAGTAGCTAACTGTTTTGCCTCCAGCTAAGCCCCACCCACCAAAAAACATCATACTGTTTACTAACAGTAAAAGGGTCTATAGAGCTTCCAAAAGGATTCTGACACTCACGGATGTTTTCTTATTTGGGATTTGTTCTCAGGTAAGAACAGAATCTTCACACACTCATGACTTATGCACATTTGTGCAGAATATTTGGTTATTGCATGATGGTCTTTCAAATCACCTAATAATTAGGGATTGATCGAGCTAAAAAGTAACAAAGCAGCGTTACGATTAAGTTATTATTCACTTACAGAAACATACAAAGCGTGAAATAGTCCACCTTCACCTTCTCTTTCTGTCTCTCTTTGAACACACATACGTACATAGCACTTGCCTCTGTCCTCAGACCTGACAGTCGTGCTACTAATATATATTTAGAGTCTGCAGTTTGTGGATCAGGTGCCTAATTAACATGTATTTTTAGCATCAAATGCATCTTTTTGTGTTATTTCATATCCACTCAACACCACTACACATGAAAGTCTGGTTGGCGTTCACTTCCTGCAGAAGTACCTCCCCTTCAATATAGAAGTTTTTCTTTGGAGACCTTTGATTGGGCATCCTTGACTTAATTCTCTCAACTTGACTTCATCAGTTTCTGTATGTGCACACCCAAATTAGGATCAACTGGCACACACTGTCAGCTTACGTGGACAGTGGGATTCATCATTATAAGAACACAGGTGCAAACAATTCTGCTGTTTAAGAACACATCATGAATCAGTCATAAACTTTTCTTAGGCTCTTCCTCAAAAACAAATTAAATAGAACACTTAGGAAGATGTTGGTGAATGGAGCCCATTGTTAGAGACGTAAAAATACTTATATACCTGCATTATCATAGATTTGGCAGGTATTTAGAGAAAGATACAGTAAACAGCCAGTTGAACAACAATGGAGAGCCTCAGCATCAACAGAAATTATACATTAATCGTCAGTGATTCTAAGACATTGGCAGGATTTGCACAGAACATGATGAAGGCACCATTTTGACCTGGCAGAGACTGTTTCCACTGGAATTTAAAGGTGGTGGGAAACTGTTAGTAAAATCACCATTTGCAAAAAGACTGATTTTTTTTTCTTTCTTTTGGCTTCACAAAGTTAATTGGCCGGTGGAAAAGACCTCCAGTCCTGATGGCTAAAGACTCTGTCATGTTTCAGTTACTGGGAAATGTTTTCACACTGTTTGTGACCCAGTATAGAATAACAAACATCCGACTCTTTGAACTGTTGCACAAGTTAATCTCTCCACACCAGAAACCCGAGCAGGGACACAAACCGCCGGTATGTGTATTTGTGGAGGAGAGTATATAACCGTCCACCTTCTGTCCACACACACTACCAAACAACACAATCAGTCAGTGACACAAAACCAGCCAAGGACCAGTTACAACATTTCTTGTGATAACAACTTGAACACTTCAACATTTAAATATTTCAGACTGAGGTGATAAAAAAAAACTTTATAAACTCTGTAAGGTGATATTATGTAAATGTGTTTACAGCTTGTTATGCTGCCCCCAAGTGGCCAGAAAGTAAACTCAGTGGACATACACATACTGTGTCTTTAACCGCCTGAAAAATGTGAGGTCGTGTGCAGGGAACTAATCTGTGCCAATTTTCAAGAGCGTGGAGGTTGGTTGGTCTGTCCAGAATGCAGAGCTGATCTTCTTCCAGGTGTTGTCTTGTAAATGTGTATTAGGCCAAAAATATTTTCCGTGGGTAGCCAGGCACTAAAATGATTAACTTCTCCATCATATTTACCACTGTCTGATATTAATGGAAGAAGGGAGAGGTATCTGCCGGCTGTGATTTGTTATCCTCGTCACATGACATTGGGTGCATGAAGCTGCGCTCCTAAAAAGTTGAACTCTGTTAATCTCAGAGCGCAGCCGTCATGACGTGAAAAACAGGCGCTCGGGCGTGTGCACTGCAATAGTGTTGTTCTGGCATTTGAGCACAACTGCTGTGTAACTACATTGAAAACAATGAATTTAAGGGTGCAAAAAATTCGCCATGTGTATGGCCCCTCTGGTGCTGCTTCAAAAAAGTGTGAATTCAAAAAGTTGAAACATCACAGGAAATCTACTACCTGAATTGTTCTTAAGGCCTCTACACACTGGCTCTGGTGTTTTTGCATGCGGTTAATTTGCAGCAACAGTGTGTTTTTTCAAACTACTGTTTTTGTACTTTCACACAGAACATGAATATTATGCAGCACAAAAGGATCACAGTTATTTTTCTGAGCTCTCGTACAGCCAATCATGTTGTGCAAAATGATATCATGTCACAATGTCATGTCAATGACTGTTGCAAATTTTAATCACTGCCAGGATAAATAGTTGTGATGCAAAATATTCACGTGAGTATTTTGCATTTTCGTATCGGCCAATCATTGCATTTAGCCTCTGAAACACTAACGTTATCTTCCTTGTGCGTGTCGACGTACTATTAACGTTAACATTACCATCTAATGTTAACACTGTTACCTTATTCTAAAAGTCATCAGTCATCACTGACTCCAGTTGAGTTTTAAAACTCCGGGGTTGCGTTTGACTGTCTTGGTTGGTACGTTACGCTCGCTCTCCTCTTCCGTGTATCTAACATTACCTTGCCAAGGCCTACGAGGAGGATGGGACTTTGGAGGGAGGCGGGAGTTGTGGAGTGCTGTATGAAATGCAAGAAAGGTAAGAGTAGCTTTAAATACAGCTTTGATTTTGCTGATGATAACTCTGCTGACAGAATAGATTAATGAGCCATCCTCCACATCATCACTGCCTCCATCTTGTAAACACTTCACTTCTCCTCACTGTTCAGCTGTCCTACATTCCTGCTGGCCCTGATTAACCACTAAGCCTTTCACTCTGTTATTACTGCAAGAGTATCTCAGGTCATGAGACTTAAACAGCAAATTCCTGCCCTCTGGACCCCCCCCCCCCCGAAGGTTATGTATGTTAAAGCCGTGAATCACAGAGCTATGAGAAGAATGGACGTCCAGACGTGGGCCTTTTGAAAGCTTCCTGCTCTGTGGTTTAAATGATGAAATGATTTACGTGATTGGGAACAACTTCATGCAGCCTGGTGGAACACTTTGTGGTTTGGTTGAACAAACTGGGAATTAATTTAGCTATGAGATCCATATTTAGTTGATCAACAAAGTTATTTGTGGTTTCCTTGAATGTTTATAGTTTTCCTGGCAGCTGTAGTGAAAAAAATTATCTAGAGAGGGAATTTACATACAGTCAGTCACCAACCTAATGGATTTCAGTTTAAATATTGAATGTAGGAGCAATGTTACACCTGTATCGTGATATTCTGGTGTCTGCGGTCACCAGTAAACATGTTCAATAGCTTGTTTACAGCCTCCAAATTCCTCTGTGCAATCACCTATCCTTTGGAGTCCATCCCTTAATTACAGTAATTATAATTAACTGGCCTAAGATTGAGTGACAGTATGATTGTGCACGCTGACAGTTGCTCATTGTTGCCTCAGCCAGATGCTACAGATTTGCACACATGCAAAGACAAACACACGCACGCACAAGACCACAGATATCACTCATGGCTACCAAAATCAGACAAACTGCATAACAACAGCACTACAGCCCAACAGCAACTTCCCTGCTCATAAAGACGACAACGCTCCGCTGATAAGCTCTTAAAATACTGGGGAACAGGGCTCAGAGTGAGTCGCAGAGCTCATGTTACGCTCTCCCGCCCCTGAAAACACACATGACTTAATCAGTGACATTCATGGAGATCTTTGGAGTCAGGGGATCACATTACCCAGGTAAGGCCCAGAGGAATGTGGCATATACTGTACATGTTATCAACTCATGACCAGGAGCTGATGAAAGGTCGACCTTTTTGATGATTAAACATGATGTAACCGACGACGGTGACGGCCGGGATGCCATGTGATGCTGGAAATGTGAAGCCACCTGGCAGCTGAAGAACACAAGGTCTGCAGCTTGTAGTGTAGAGTTTGTCCCTAACACAAATTGGGAGCTTTCTTGGTTCCTCTGACGTCTGCATCACTGCACACATCTCCGAGTTGTTACAAGTCCAACTGTCCAATTGAGTGTGAGATAAAAGGACATAATAATGCGTAACTAATGTCTGAGAACTCTCTTGCCCTCAGTGGTGAGAAACTGATATACAGATGGTCATTTAGGGTGAATTATTCCTTTAACTGAAGTTGTTTTTAGAAGTTTCCCCTTCATACCGTACTACATGCCAAACACTCATCCTCACATGGAGCACACGAAGGAGCCCGGGCCACTGTGACACCTCCCCATATTATTTTGTCTGCAGGTCTAATCTTCTCTGTCTGTGCCTGAATCAACTCAAAGCTTCGGCTGTTTACCCTCCATCAGAGATTCAACCTGCGTCTGCAACAGTTGCACAACCAACTCATCAAAGAGTGCCTTAAATCTCCAGGATGATCACACAGACATGACGCTTTTTAAGGGAGGGGTTTTGAGTAAACATTCTAGTTTAGTGATTTACACAACTCACCAGTGACTGCAGCCATTCAAGAAGCTTGAAACAGCATGTACTGAAATCAAGTTATTCCACGCTGGGTTCGGAACATCGGCAAAGAGATAAACATGAACTGAGAGCTGCTATCTATTACATGTTTTTCCCTCCACTCATGTTTTATGTTTATGTCCCGTAAAATGTCTGACCTTGACGATATTGACTTGGAGCAAAGTCTGCCACTGGAGAGGTGCTTTTTCCACTTTTTTAACTGAAGAGGGAGATTTCTGTGCATTTTCCTACAATCTAAGTTTCAAACATAGCCCAGGCAAGCTAGATTACTTACGCAGACCCGTCGTCACTGTGTTTTAGTTCTGTACCAGTGCTGGAGAAAGCGGAGAGCAAACTTTAACACAAGCAAGCCAGCAATCTTTCAATGAGGGAGAAGGAGGAGAGAGTATAGGAAAAAAGAACAAGGTTTGGGTTTAAAAAGTCAGTGTTGGATGCTGCAAGTCTCCTTGCAGACCTGGAAATCCAGATGCCCCGCCCCTAGCAAATTCGAATTTGCACTGCACGAGAATCTGGCCTCGACGAGCAGAGCCCGATGAATCGCCATAGTTTCAGCATAGTTTAGGTACACTGCTGTATGTCCAAGTGTTAATTTCTCTGATAAGTTTGGTTTTAGTTAGTTATTTGATGCTATAAAAAGGGGGTTTGACATCATGATTGACAGCTGTGTGTGCCAATCAGTGTGCTTGTGATTAATGTTGCTGCTTGCCATTGGTCTGATGGGTTCATGGGCAGGAACTGAATACAGCGGAGATTGCTACAATGCAGACTTTGGCTCCAAATGACGTCACCAACCCAAGATGGCAGTGGATGTCACAGGGATAAAGTGAAGGCATATCGTCCATCTTTATGTACAGTCATTGGTAATATTTACAATGTCATGACTTTTCGGCCAAAACCACAAATGTCAACCTGCTGGTGGTGTTAGAGGAAAAGTAAGGGTTTCTCCAAAGTCAGTATATGATTCATCAACTGGGGACCATGAGTGTCTGTACTAAATATCGTTAAATATCATGGCATTATTATTGTTATTTCAGCCTGGATCAAAGCGGTACACAGACCACGACCACCCGTACAGCTAGTTCACTTAAAACAACCCTGAAAAACTTACATACAGTTCATAAAAATATAAAATGTTTTGTATCTACTGTTCAGAAAAAAAGTCTTATATCATCCAAGGCTGTGAGGCTAGTATTTTTGTTCCATCCAAGCAAAGATGTTGTTTTGCTGCCAGTATCCATATTTTTCTTGTTACTTTATAGCAGTTAAGTTTTATTTTTCACATACCCATTAAAAACTGTGCACACCTGCAGTTATTTTTCTTTGCACCTCCCGAGCCCACATATTACATAACCCCTCCACTGAATTAATTAAAGCAACTTCCGAAAGCCAATTTGGTCATAAATTAATGGCGAGGGTGATTTATGCTGAATTAGCAGGCATCATTCATACGCCTCATTTGATATTTGTAATTCAAATATTGTTTTATGCAAATCTAAACGGCATCAGAGAGACTGCCGGGAAGGGACCAGCATTCCTCCTCACTGAATCCCACGGCTTGTTTCAGTGTGAGGGCGCACCAGAGAAAACTGAGAAAGAGAATATTGTGGAAAATGTGACATATTTTCACCCCGTCGACTCCAGAGAGAGTTTACAGAAGATGTTCACAGTCCGTTTTTCACGAGGGAAATGTGAGCAGCGACTGTCCGGGCTGAGTCATGGTGGTCAGGCCGCAGTGTTTACAGTTTCATCTTGACAGAAACACCCGAAAAGGATGAATATAGATCAGCAGTTCTATGTATAGTTGGTGCATTCATAGAAATTATATAAGATTGATTAGATTTATGTAATTTGTTGATTATTAGAAGTATAGAAAGTTTTCTTACTGACATGTTCAGAGTGATTTCAGATGTTGGGCTAAAATTGTTCTTGGATTCTCGAGGGAATTTCTCACTTGGTGTTGATTTTGCAACCTCACTGCAGTAATTATGGCGCATACTTTGAGTTACCCCGTACCAAAACTAAAGTCAGACATCCAACTGAGACGACTTCTGTCTCCAAGACTCCTGCCTTCAAGATCAAATGTGCTTTTGATCATTTTTGCTTTCGTTCTGGAACAAAAAGCTCTTTTTGGCAAAAAGTGTGATAAAGCAAAACAAGAGCAATGTGTGAGGGAGAAAAAGCAAATTGATTAGATGAGAGAGGGCTGGAAAAGGTCACTCACAGTTCTTGATAACTCTTTATACAATTGCACAATAGACGTCTTGTCTGTGTCTGCCAGAAGCTCACCACGTTTGACAGGTTGGAAAATATTTGTCATTTGCATCGGAATGAAATGAAAGAACTGTCTTGTAACTCTGCACATATGTGTATGGTTTCTGTTGAAGCTATTGTTTTTATTGAATTTTTGTTTTGCATTTTTATACCCTGACCTCCAGATGCAAGTGATGGTGTGCGTTTTTCAACTGACAGCTGTTGTGGAAAACAAACCGCCACCGCCAAGCTCACGTGAAAATTTCAATATTGGTTGATTTAGATGACTAATACCAGGAAAGCTAAACTCATGGCTCAGAGCTTTGCAATGAGATTTTAAATAGTGGCTTTTTGATTTCCTGAGCATCACGAGCTGTCCACAGATTGCCAGCCAACGTGATGTAATCCTGTCGGGATCAGACAGACGGTTTTGTCGCTGGCTTGCCGTCGCCATCTTGCATCATCTGGCTGAGGAGCTCCTGTATATAAAATCTGCAGGCGAGGCTCTCTGTCTAAACCCGAGTGTTGTAAAGGGCTGCGTAACTGCTAAATATTGAATTTCCAAGGATCAAAGTTTAACTGTCCAAATTCAGTGATGGCTCCCTGATGGAAACGGACACTTAAGAGGTCTGTCTGTACTGTGGCTCGCTCTCATACCGCTCAGGTGTTCCAAAACAGGAAAGGAACTCTTTCCAAAACCAGTTAAAGTGATCGGTTTCAGTCAAAGCATGGTGTCATCCAGTCAGGTCAGTGGTCTGGGGAAACAGCTGTTTATTTAAATGGAGGAGGGTGAGTTAGGTGACACAGACCAACTCACAGTGAGGCAGTTACAAGAAGAATCTCCGGGGGAACATTAAAGGGACAGTTCACACAAAAATTTTATTTAAAAGTACATATTTTTCCTCTTACTTGTAGTGCTGTTTATCAGTCTAGATCGTTTTGGTGTGAGTTGTACAGATAGATGACACTCAGCTTGTGGTGCTCAAAGCATCAAAAAATAAATTTGAAAAACTCAACAGCAATGTCTCCTTGAAGAAATCATGACCCGGTTACTCAAGATAATCCACAGACCTTGTGAGTAATTTCATGTAGGAACTATTGTCTTTCTACTGAACTACACCCACCAACCACATCACTAAGCAACCAGGTCTTACTTGCAACTCGTCAAATACCAACACATGGTCAAGAGCCCTTGGTGTCAGATACTGACGCACTAAGGCAGTGTTTCCCAACTGGTGCGTCACAGTCTGAAAATAGGTTGCGGGGTCCATTCTGAATGGATGCAAGTGACTCGCAAACTTGTAAAGTTTGTAAAAAACACACTTTAGATTGAAGTACAGTGAATTTCTGGCACAGAGCTTTTATTTTGAAGTGCTGTTTCCTGTTGTAGAGTGAGTGACTAATGGACAGATACTGGACAGAGACAGCAAACTAGCTCGACGACATGGCCAAAAGCAAGCATGACGCTGACTGTATTACACTGTGTGGACCTCGAACTAATGACGAAGGATAAATCTGGAACCTGTGGCTGGACCAGTGACATACATCACGTGATGTCATACTATCTTAGTAACAAATGTACTTATTTTCAGCTTCACATGTCATTTCTAAACCTAACCACATGCATTTATTGCCCAACCCTAAGGAACGTAGCTAAAAATGAAATGTTTAACGTACATTCTAAGTTTATGCTGACAAGAAACTTTAAATGATTCAACTGTACATTTCTTTAATTAAAAAAACAAACCATGTAACCAGCATAAATTGTCAGGCCATCCCTGAATGTCAAAAACTGCCACAGGAGGGGCACCTACAGTGTCAGTATTTGACGAGCTTGGAGGGAAAATATGTTGAACCATAGCTAATGATACAACCCAGCCAAGGACATTACATCTTGTGCTGTCATGAGCACGAGCCTCCTGTCCATGAGTAGATGCACGCTTCCGTCTGTGCGTTGAGACAGTTGATGGGTGTACTTCCTTACATGAAACAGCTCACAACAAGGTCTGTGGATTATCTTGAGTAACCAGGTCATGATTTCTGGAAAGAGACATCGCTGTTGAGTTTTTCAAATTCATCATTTGGCACTTTGAGCACCACAAGCTGAGTGCCATCTACTTCCATTACATTCTAAAGAGGGTAGACATCTCTACAGCCGTTATCTCCAACACTCGACAACTCACACCAAAACAGTCTAGACTGATGAACAGCACCACAGGTAAGAGGAAACATATGAGTTTTTGATTCTGGGGTGAACTGTCCCTTTAAATACAGTATGTAGGGAGGTTTGTTGAGGAGTGTTCAATATGAAACGAAGAAGGAAGACGGCTTCAAACGAGGCCTCGTTTCCAAGTTTATTTAATATTGAATTAATGTTATCTCGTGTAATGAAGAGAAGCCAGACGTCGAGGTACAGTACGAGGGGGAGCAGGAGGGTGTCGGGTGGTGTGGGTTTGTGTGAGTCGACTCATACAATGCCCCTCTCTGTCTGGACCGCTCAGTCAGCTATGGTCCGATACTCCCTCACATACCCCGTCACCACCCCCTTTACCACCAGATATGCTCCAGGGCTACAGAAACAGGGGGGCCGGGGCCTCCGCATATTTCTTTTTTCAAGCTAGACTCAGTCTCCTCAGAGAAAAGGCCCGTCTGGTGACCTTGTGGTCAAATCTATCCTTTCCTGCTCTGGCAATCACAGCTATATCCTTTCAAGAATGAATGTTACCCACCTGTGCTCTGTGCAGAGAATCACATGCAGTGCACATGGATGCTCACTTGGACGGGGATGTCACGAGCCCTCTCTCAGTCATATGTGCATTTTGATTTCCTTTTTTAATGTTATCTTTTGCCATGATTTTGGAGCCAGAATCTATATTTGAGAAGGCGTCTGCAGGGACAGGAGGTGCAGCAACCAACCTCTTAAGAGTTATGGTGACAGATAGCACTGACCCAAGGACATCATGCAACAAATCATGATCTCAGCTTTCAAAGAGGACTGGAACATTTCGGATGATGTCCTTAGAATTGGCATAATTGGCTTGGACATACTTTCAGCATTGAACATCTGCGGACAGCGGTGGTCACGCAGACGCACATGAGATCCATTCATAGTACAATTGAGGGTCCACCCCAGCCCCTAGCAATAAACAGGAGGGTTGAGAGATGAGCTCACTGTCCGTCTAATGCCAGCATTGGGTGAAACTGAAACTAAGAAGACACCACTGGGTCTGGAGTGAATGTCTGTTGAATATCCAACTCACAACTAACTTTATCGTGGTGCGGCCGGCTTGACCGCAGTGTTTTGGATTGAAATAGAGTGTGGAACATTTTCACTATCTATGCATACAGTCTGCGCGGTCTGTACACAGCAACTGCACAGCAGTCCGTGAGGACCCTGGCGGACATGGGTGGATGATGACATTTATGTCATGCGAACCAAAGCGCACCACTGCGAATATGGAAACTTTGAATTGACTTTTAATCAAGTAAACAAACCACAAAATGTACTTCTCTCACAGCCTTACTATGAACTTACCAGAAAATTTGGAAGTTTACTGGAGTTCAACGACGAGATGGAGGCAGGTTCAATTCTCACCTTTCACTCTGCTCTCTCCTCCGACCTCCCACTTCATCTCAGTCATCCAATATTATGCCTCTCCTTATTCATGAACTAGCCCTTCTTTCCTCATTCTCTGTCTTGCCCGTAGACTGTTAGAGATAAAGTACGTAGCCACCATGATGTTTTGCAATATGGCCATCAGCATCCTGAATTTTTGAGGCCAGAAGTGACCATATTTGGAAAAGTGGGTGGAGCTGTGGAGGAGCTGTGGATCTGACTCATCGACTGTGGTGACGCCTTGCTGACAGCCTGTCACTCAAACCGGCTATATGTTTAATTATGCATAACTTAAAGCATTAAACATGAAAATGTAAAAACCTGTGTCTATTTTTGCTGCAGACTGGGATGGTATCTACAGCTGCTGCTGCTCGATGCTTAAAGGCTCCTTTGCCTCAATGTGGCAGGCAGAGCTTCCCTGCTCAGTATCAGGTATCGCCTGACATGCCACCCAATATTTATGTCGGGTATATGCTAAAGTTATTGTTATCCCTGAGTATTTAAAATGTAGATTAGTTTGCATAAAGGCAGTTGAGTGGAAAACGTGGAGCCGTAGGTGACGCACCAGGTGTTTGGAGAATTCCCCACATGTGCTCGATCATGAGGGGATCATGTGATCGGGCCGTTCCAGGGACATCCATCAGTGTCTATTAGAGCAGCAGCGGCGCTCGGTAAAAGGACTGTCACAGTGAGCATCTGTTGAGCTGTTATGTAACTTTTTAATGAGGCTGTGGTTTTTAGGGTTTGGCCTCCTGACAGAGCAGGGCTGTGCTGAAGATGAAGTAGCAGTACTGGCCTGTCATACCTGCCTCTGAAACTTTCTGTAGCTCACTGTGAAAGAGGTGCACACCACTACACGCATATGCTATTTTCATGTATGCCTAAATACCCTACTGGAACATCCCAGCAGTCGTCTCTTAGCTGCTCTCTCTGTTTTATATGACTGTTTTATCTTTCCTCTGCTCCACCTCTTTCCTCCTCTCTGAGCGCTGACAGATTTCCTGTTTGGTTGAGGATGGTCTCGTCCATGAAGCGGAGACTAACTGATAACACTGTGTCTGGCTGGTCCAGGTCTCTGTTCCCTGGGGTGCTGTCATCAGCAGACAGTCTTCCAAAGTCAGTGAGGAGGAGTCTTTCCCTGCACCAACACAGCCAGACAGTCAAATGACAACATATCACGGCTATTTAAGACTGTTGCTGTAAATGTTTGAGGGCTTTGTGAGTGTTTTTATGCTGCGTAGTCATTCGGGTTGAGTAGGGTTCACATCTGAACAGATAATAACTGATACCTGGAATTCTGTAATCAATTTAAACAGATATCTGTGTATGACTGTTGAATCTGTAGGCAACAGGACAAGATTTTGTGATTGGAAGAATTCTGGTTTCCATGTGTAGTCTTAGTAGTTTTAACCAATCACATCTGAACGACAAGTAAACAGTCTGTTTGGACAGGCGAAACGCATTGGCCAAAATGCAATCTCAGAACCCATCGGCTATCATCTGGTGAGGGTTTAGCTTTGTAAAAATGTATCTGCATTCATATGCAAAT
This sequence comes from Epinephelus cyanopodus, assembly GCA_026686955.1. NCBI lineage: Eukaryota > Metazoa > Chordata > Actinopteri > Perciformes > Serranidae > Epinephelus > Epinephelus cyanopodus. The sequence goes on along the minus strand of CM048925.1, from coordinate 23,747,582 downwards.
ATCTGTTTATAGAGATAAGCCGAAAAAGACTGCCACACAGAAGACAGAAGTCTTGGTTCAGGCGTACTCTGGCTAGAGAGGAATATCCTAAAATATTGGCCCTCGCTCCCAGAGGATTATCATCATCAGACTGATAGCTGATGGGTTCCAAGATTGGGCTCTCACTCTGTTTAGACACATCAAAGAAATATGCGGCGTAGATATGTAATCTGAAAAACACAATCACAAACAGCAGTGATACTAGGCGATTTCTAAAATAAAATAAAATATGAAAATAGGCCAGAGGCAGAAACTATGACTGCAGATTGTGAGCAGGCCACAGCTCGTCCTGTCTGAACAGCCAAGTGCTTAATATGGGTGCTAAAAGAAAGCGGGCAGCGCTTTGTCTGAACTTGGTGTTCACATGCCGTTACACTCAAGTACCGAAATCTGGCACCAGTTGATTTAATGTGAATCGGTCGCTCAGTAGGTACAGAGTTTGGTACCAAACTCTAGCAGACTTTAGGACATACATGAAATACATAATAAATAATAATACATTAGTGTCAGGAATCACTTCAGGGAAGACCCAGATTCAGAGTAGCAGGCAGGTTTGAGGTTAAACAAAAAGTGATCTTTAACAAAGCTGGTGAAAAACATCCAGAACAGGCAGGTAACAGAGGCCCCTTTTAGATAGGAATTGTGCAAATTTGCAGGAAAGTCCAATCAGTCTTTTTTCAGCTTTGGCAGAATAAAAACAAAATCAGGGAGTGCGGCAAAATGCTGCCTGCCTACTTTTGTTTATACAGAATGCACCTTTTTCGGGGCAATGGGGGGCGTGAGCAAGTAACAAAATGTGTGGCTCAGTGTGTGACGTAAACAGTGATGTGGGAGGGAAGCCGCGGCTGGTCAGTCCTTCGCCGATTCTCTCGTAAGTCAACCCGTTCTTCACTCTTCCTGTCATCTGACAGTTAATGGCCTCTTCGTTTGCGAGGGCAAGGAGGGCGCGCAATTCCTTGTCTCCCCAGTTGCTCATCTTTACAGTGTCTGTCAGGTTTGTCTAGCTGCTCACTGATTCCTGCTATCAGCTGTTTCCTGTTTATCCACTGCCAGTGGCTCGCACGTGCAGCGTCATCAACAGCTCCTCCCACAAGTCTTCAACAGCCCCTCCCTGGGCACCTCGGATCAACTCGCCAATCCGGCTCTGTGTGTCTAAACGCTCGCAGCTTGCCGGCAAAATAGCCCAACATTTTCTGAAAATCTGGCAGTGTAAAAAGGGCGAGAAAGTCCAAATGACAGAAGAACCGAAACTAACTGAAAACCAACCAGGATAATATGATGAACTCAGGTAAAAATATCCAAACAGAACACAAGACACCAGGCAGGAAATGGAGCAGGTTGAACACAGATGAACTGACAAAGAACAAAGGGAAACACAGGTATATACACACAGAAAACTAATCACAAGAATGATACACAGCTGGAGAAGGAAGGCTCGGGCAAAAGGCCAGACATGGGGACTGGCTAACAACAAAGGTGTGGTTTTGAACAGGTGTGATGGGAAGACTCTGGAAACAGGGAAGGGCTAACGAGACAGGTGTGACAGAAAACAGGCGGGAAATACACAAAGACGGGAAGTAAAACCAGACACGACACATGAGGAGACAACCTACAAAATAAAACAGGAAACAGATAAAACAGATGTGAACAACATGAAACAAGGAAGACAAACAGAAAAGTCTAAACTAGAGTCCACAGGATAACAGAATCTAAACAAAAACCTGGGCTTTCTTTTTTGCTTAAGTGAAAGTCATTTCAGTATTTTGTCTCCCATCTCTGCAGCTAAAATCCCAATCCTGTTATTTTTTGTGTACAGTGCTGTGACTGCATACCTCACTGTGTGAAGACGCCACAGCTGTCACCACCATGTAAAATGTAACATACAACTGTCCAGATTTATTCTAAACAGCTCCAGAGAGCAAAGCATCACACTCAGCACAGTGGTGTGTGTATAGACTTTGTTAAGAAGTGTGTATTCATGTGCACATTCACTGTTTATGTTCATGGTAAAAGACAGAAAAGACCACTTCACACGGGGATGTGGGAAGCCTCTGAATAATGTCCACGAATAATTCACAAACACACCAAAGACCACTCACTTCACTCATCTCTGCTCCTCTAATTTACACCTCCAAAACACAGACCCCTCCAGTGTGTGTTAGTGTGTATATGTCACATGTGCGCTCAACCCCTGCGGCTCTGAAAACAGACTTTGGAGGTGGTCAGCTTGGAGGCTGTCTGAGAGAGTAGAAAAACAAACGTGACTGATCCAAAACACTGGACTGGATACAATGAAGGATCAGTGCTGGGAAAGATGAAAAATGTGTAGAATTTAAATGTGGTGATTGAATCTTTCAAATGACTTTGATGCAGTAAGTTTTTCTTTGTAGAAAGAGAAACCTAACAGTTGAAACAATCGGTGCAGTCATGCATGTTAGTAGCTGCCTTTATTGTGTCATCCTTAATTATACCACTGGGTGGCACCAAAGAAAGGAATTTTCAAAAATCTTCACACAGCGGCCTTGAGATCGCATTACTGTCTACGTATGTCAGTTGTTGTTTTTTTTGTTTTTTTTATTGCTACTTTTGTGATCACCTGAGGTAAAGCTGTCTGTACTCGCGCCACTAAATAGGCGGACTTGAGTGCTGGGTGCAGCACTCAAGTGTACATTCCCTGGGTTGCCATATCCGAAGCACAAGTAAGAGGGGTAGGGTTTGGGAAAGTACAAAGTAGAAGTCCAAGTTGACTGAGAAGTAAGAAATGTTGAGCACAATGTTTGTAAAAGTACAAAAGGAGCTGTAGAGGAACAGATGATAAAAACATCGCTAAAACCTCTTTCCAGCTTGAAGAAAAACCCACCAACACCCTCTAACTTTGTTTGTCTTTAGTGGGAAAGGGAACGATTGGCATCCATTCCTGGGACAAAGAACTCTGCAGTATCAGGTATTTATCAGCTCCAGCTCCAATCGGTAGCGATGAAACATGACATTTGGGTGGACACACTAATGTTTGCCCTGTTTTAGGCGCAACTGTAAGTAACTTCTATGAGTCTTTGTCATCCCGGCCACATAATCTGTCTGTCTCCATCCATGCAGCGCTCACACTTCATTCCCAGTTAGTTGGCACCTAGTTTGAAAGAGAGACTGAATAAGTAACAAATATGAAAAAAGAAGTAACCACGGTGACATTTTCATTGGCCTCCGTGCTGCTTTCAGCTGTTTACTAACCCTGTTTTCCAGGGCATTCATGGCAAGCAAGTTCTCATTCCCAGGGTGTTAGATATTGCTGCTTTGCCATGCCCCTCGTGTGGTGTGTAATATTGACGCCAAAGGCACCCTTTGGTATCTTAATGAGCCACTCTGGGCTTTCAACTGACTCCAGTGTAAACCCATGGCTCAAAACTTCATGTTGTGAGCAAGTCACGTAGTATATAGATCGAGAAGGACCATGTAAGGCGGAGGTAAGGGAGGTGGATGGGTCCAACAAAACTGGAATCTCATCCAGGACACCACAGTTAGTGTCCAGTTTAAAACCAAAAGTCAGTGTCATTTTAACGTAATGTTATGCAATTCACATACGGTCGTCACGCACTTACATCACTCATGTCAAGTATTTACATTACAATACTTAACAGTAGTACTTATCTCAACAAACAAACATGATCTTTTTTCCCAAACCTAACCAAGTAGTTTTGTTGCCTAAATGTCACTGTGGCCATTTCACAACATTAACAGCATGTTACAGTGAGTTTCAGCTGTGTGGGTTGTGTGTCGCTATGAGACGCTGAGGGGTGTACCAATTTATCTGTATTTGATGACCTGGGATGAGAACAGGTTGGTCAAACATGAAACATAAGAAAAAAAACATTCGTCTACTGGCAATGGGAAAGTAGTCTATCACCTATTTTTAGCATGTTTCTTTGCGTTTAAAAAACCTGCAAATACATGCTAATTTTGGTGGGAAAATATGAAACAGAGAAACAGATCACTGTGACTTGCCAACCAATCTCTCCTTAATCCTGCAATGCTCCTCAGAGTAGTGACCATGACTGTATCCAAAATCACTCCCTTTTCGCTACTTAGTCTATTTTATTTGGCATCTGCCATTATATGACAATGTATTTCTGAGCGTAAAATTTAGGCACTATAAAAACTCAAGCAAGAAAACTAAAAAAGTAGTTTCCACAGCATGCACACTACTTAGTGCGAAAAAAAGCAGCTGGTGGAGACCAAAACAGAGATAAAAGTAGAGTGAACACTGGGCTTACATTTATCACTTGGACACAAACATGTTATTAACGTATTTGCCATATTGACGTTATATGCGATCATGCGTCCACATTGTATTTATAGTTTACTGTGTTACTCCTTAGTGGCAAAAAAATAAATTAACACAGCTTAAGTTAAATTAGGACTTGTGATTGATGTTAGAATGCACAGGCCCAAAAAAAGTACATGAAAAGGCTACAGTATCACTGTTTGTGCTCGTCACTGGAAAGTTAAATGCACATTTTTCCATTAAATTCCATCTCGTCTCTTTTATCCACAGTCCCTCAGTAGCTCTCCTGTCAGGGTGAGGGTTCAGGGGAACAGAGGCCGGCCTTCAGGCTGCCTCACTGAGCCCTTTGGCTGGGTCGCATCTCTCTGGAGGCCCCCTGGCCCACTGCTCTCTTTTCCTCCTTCCCAAACGAAGTGGGTAAAGTCAACAAATTTGGGCGGAGGAGGTGGAGAAGGCTGCTGGGGAGATCTGTGAGACAGGCCTGTGGTTGTCAGCGGGCAAAGGGACGTTTGCCAAACAGTCGCAGGGTGTGAGCGAACGAATGAACAACTCACTGAGTGTGTCTGTACGAAGCAGAGAGGGTTTTGCTGCACTGCTTCGTCTGCTGTGAAAATGAGACACACAAATATTTGCAGCTGATGTTTGGTAGATAACAGACACCACTGGGTGTAGGCTTTGACCCAGTGGTGTTAGTACCACCAAGACTTACAGACCCAGAGACCCAGACATCGCACTGGCCCGTGCTGTGGATGGAGAAGGGGACGATGGCTGTGTTTAAGCGCTTTAGTGTGTACATATGTTCTGGCCCAGTACCAGTTAGTAAATATGAGTGATATGAGGCGCAGTTATGGTGCTGCTGACCCACATCCAAAGACAGAAAGCCTCACAAGCACTGAATCTAATTCATATGCTGTTCACGCTGAATGCAGGAAGAGGATGTGAAGGACTGGGTCAGTGCCACACCACAAGGACGTGATCGACTGCTGCAACCCGACTCAAATCAAATGGGTCTCCTCATTTTGGCTGAAGAGGTAAAACACTGATTGAATTTAATGGTCTTTGTGTGTTCTGGCCATTTATCAATGTGGCCCCCCTTCAGTATGGTGGAAATTCCTCTTAAACCACAGCGTCGTGAAAAATCTGTAAGATTAAATTCTATTTTTTTTTGTTGCACATTTTATTCATCTGGTTGTTGATAACCGTGTGGGGATCGTGTATCAGCCTGCCTCAAGGAACCAATGAATCAAATAAAAGAATTCAATAATCTGATTTTGATTTCAGTTCTGTTTTCAAAAAGTCGTCTAAACTTTGGAGACTGTTTCACTCTGAGGTTTTCTGACAATAATCTGGCATGAAAACAGATAAACTTGAAAATATTGTTGTGTAGTAACATCAACTAACAATGACTACCATATTGAAATGTCAGAATTAGCCGGGGGTCACACAGAAACCAGCTCTGCATTAATAAATTTGATGGAGGTGTTGTTGTTTCAAGTGCTATTATGACCATGAAACACTCCAGAATGTAACGGCAACAGTCATTTTACCCTCCACCACATCAATTGTAAAAAGCTGAAATACAGCTTTTGCTGGAGAATCCTGCAATTTTTTTGTTGGAGCTCTCACCACCATCTGCACCCTGTTAATATGATGCTAATGGTCACATTGAGTTAAATCGGTGGCTCATGCAATTCTGTTGTCTCTCTGAACGGGGCCCTCAAAACATTCTTACTGAAGCTCTAGCAAAAGTTCAGACTTGTCATGCTCAGGCTGTAAGTTTCATTCTCACCCTGCTATTAACTCCTTGCACGTATTCTCACTCACTATCTCGAGGTGCCATTATCTGGGTAGGTGAATTGAGTCATTAGCTGATTCACAATTAACCAATAGCACAGCGACACACCTTCATTGTCAGCCTAAAATCTTACTGCTCCCCATTTTAAATATGGCAACGGATTCATCAGCGTCATCAGCCTCAGAGTCATCAGCCACCACCTCCACCGGTGTCTGGACTCCACGGGGGGATTTATCCTGCTGACGCTCAGATGTCCCTCGATAACCAAATATCTCCTTCAGTTAAATCAGCACAAGTCATCTGTTGATCTGCACACTCATATTCTGTATTAAATATAAACATTATCCTCTTACTTTTTTTCTTGCAAAATACTGGATAATTTTACTGGAACAGTTCACCTAAAATACGATAAATTAAAGGGCAATCGGAGAGTACAGACCTCCCAAATGCCCCATCTTGCTAGAATGAAGGTGCAATATACGGTATGACATTCAGGACATTAATTTAGTGGCAAACTACAATTATTGTCACCACTGGTTAGCTACCTGTTGGCACTCTTCACTGTGCACTATCCAGACTTTGCATGCACAAGAGAGCGGATGTCAGCACTTTTCCTGTCGTTAGCACTGCACTGCTAGCCATCGCCACTTCGGCTCAGCCTGCTCCACGTTTGCTTGTGATGTCTGAGTTGAGAGCCATGTGCAAAACTAGTCTGAACTATAAATGTATCTTGAAAAGTGAAAAATAATTTGTGTATCTACCTTAGGATTTTGAATCCACGTTTCATGCAAATCGGGCCAGTAGTTTTTTACAATGAATAGTGCAGATGACCTAGCATAAACTAATTGTGCAAATATGTTGTGTATGTGACCTAACAAAAACCTTATTATCCTCACATGACTTCAGCTAAATGATCTGGCATGATTCTGGCCAAATTTGGTTATCTGAGGAGAAGCAATTGTTCTCACTGCTGGTTGTCTGAATAACAGGAAAGCAGTAGCTTAAGTAATGGGAAACACCTCAAAATGTGTATTGGAAAGCCATGTGTCACCTGATACTGCTTGTTTGTCAGAGACCATAAACTGTCATGATGTACTAAATCTTTGACTTTCTCGCAAGTAAACCCTCAAATGTCCAATACTGTATTTTCAGTCTCTTTATTCTACAACAAATCCTGCTGCCCAACAGATAAACAAACGCACAAACTGAGCTGAACAATTGGTTGAAGTGGACACAACAGTTACACTTATATTAAAATTTGCAGTATCTCATATGATACATACAGTCGGGTCTCTCTTCAACATTGGTTGCATCTGTGTATGTGTGTGTGTTAACTCTGGTTGAAACGTAAAAATGTCAACAGGTGGTCATGGACACGAAGGTGACCAGCCGTCACTGGTCACCAGTCTATAAACACCTCAGCCCACAAGGAGAGACCTTATAGTAGTAGACCAATTAGTAAACACTTAACGTTTTAGTTATGACTGCCTTCTCATTCTTTCTCTCAGATACACTACAACATGAGTTTATCACATTGAATCAAAGCAAGTTGCGGAAACATGCAGTAAAGCCCATTTAAGATGAAGCAGGAGCTACAAAATACAAACATACATGTAATGTTGAGGTGCCAATTGACACAGACTAAAATGACAAACACTCTGACCATGCACACAACAGTCTCCCATGTATAAATAGGTTAATCACAGTGTGAGACTATACATCATGTGAAGGCCACAACCTGTATTATTCATCAGTCATTAACATCTGGCAGAACTTATCTGATCTTTCACAAGGAAAAGAGGCAAAATCCTTAACTGAAGTCTAATGTTTGGGTCGTAGCAGCTCTGTGGCCTGCGATATGTCAAACCCTGAACTTCCCCATAAAGTGAAGGCTCACTTGGCTTTTCTGCACATCTAACAGAAGACTCTCCACCCTCCTCCTCCCACCACCTCCTCCTCCTCTTCCCCACTAAGTTATCTGACCCCCTCTGGGACTTGGCCTCAGCTGATGCTGGCGCGTCGCGCCGCAAGCAGCTGCTGCTGTTTGACAATTGCTCAGCTTGTTCACGGGCACTTTGACCTTTCACAGACAGCTCAGGAGGTCCTGCTGCACCACACGTCATACCAGAGGCTGATGTACTCTGGAACACCTACCTGCAAGGTACACGCTGCTGCACATGAAATAGGCCAAATCAAAGGGTCAGTAAGTTTTACTACACAAAGCTGCTGTTGATGCACGAGAGCCAGACGTCACTGGCACAGACGGATGTTTGGCCTGAGGAGAATGCCGAGCTCTGTCTTCTCTTATTCGCCGTTTGATTTCTAGATTTAATTTTTACTGTAGAGATTCCAGGTGCTGGAGAAAAGACATGTATTCTCTTTTTGCAGCCATCCACAGAGACATCCTGCAGGTTTATATAAAAGCTCTCTGTATTCATATTACACTATCCAGTCCTATTCTGTATCTTTTGCATTAATGTGGAAAATCTTCCATCAAAGTAATTTCGAGCAATGCATGACTAGTTTCCCAGTCCCCCGCTGGATACGGCGAAGGGATTTGCTCTTAAATTATATCAGCGTCTGTAAAAAGTAATGTCCTACCATCCAGCACATGAATGGATATTAGTGATTATGATGACATTGAGCAAGTATTTTGGCATCTGCAGTGTTTTTGGCACTTTTTTCTGTCTCTGTACTTGGAGACGCAGTACATCGCGCCCACGCCATCCTCTGCCTTGTTTTAAGTGAAGTGAACGTGAGAAATTTTAACTGCAGATCAAAACAAGGACTGGGCAAACTTGTCTCTTACGATGAGACACGTGAGTTGATGCTGCCATAGTATAAAACCTTTAACATCAGGGGTTGGTTTGTCGGCCATGAGAGCTACAGTCATTGGAAAGAGATTTATCTGATGGAAACCTGCTGCATTTATATAAGACGTTTCAGACATGGATCCGACATCGTTCAAGTAAGGATTCAGGTCTTCATCCTGTAAATGTTCATTATGGCTTCATTAAGGTATGACGTGTCAGTTGAGCAGCAGTGCTTGTGTGAAATGTATGTCTTCTTACCTCCCTACGTCAATAAGCAGGGGGCTAACTAACACACTCATTTGCCCTGTTTGCCTCTGTGGTCAGGTGTTGCTGGAATTATTCTTGAAAACTGATAAAAGGACCGTTCACTAAATCCCTCCCCCAAACAGCAATTGTCCAATCACAGGTGAGGTCTGTCAAGCTACTGTACACATGCTGATTCCTGGTTGTGGCTGTAGTAAAAGCAATACTCAGTCTAGAGTTTGTCCAAACCAAAAATGGATGCATAAAAGTGTGAAGACTGAATTTGCTAACTGCAGGCGTCATGTGGAAGCCAAATGATGGAGCTAAAGTTTAATTAGTGAAAAACAAAAAACTTGACAGGCATAGCAATATGAATCTCATACACCGGACAGGAGCAGAAATTGACTCAACTGTACTACCAAACAAAAACAAGTAGACATGTTGTTTGTTTCCTACATTAATGATTCCATTACTTCTTTCTTCTTTATTTCTGACATAAAGCAGCCAGATGTTTCTTCCCATTCAGGGCCAGACTTTGTTTAAAATGAACATTTGTTAATATTTTAACTTAAATTTGGGGTTTCAGACAAACAGACAAAAAGCTCGCAGCCATGGCATAAAAATCCAAGGTGAAGTTAATTTGTGGTGAGACGCTGCTGATCTGAATTTCACATCTCATACCGCACCGTTTTCACCAAACAGTACCGGGCTGTTTCAGCTCAGTTTGAGGCTTTCTTGAAATATCACAAGCATCTGTGTTCACTGCTTTAAAAAAAGAAACAATACCACTTCCTTTGACTTAAAATAACCTGTAATAACCAAAATGCTGTCTTATGCAAGTATGCTAATCTTTACACACAACCCCATGTCTACAGGCGTTCTGGGCTAACTGGTGGTTTAAAGAAAATAAACCCCCTCAGACAGGTTTTCGCTGGGTCTTATGTGTCGTATTAAAGGATTTCTACCAGCTGGGGTCTAAAAATACGCCTTCTGAAAACCTTAACAGCTGTCTGTTTTTGAGGTGCTGAAAAACTTTGAACTTTATTGCATTCAGTGTTTTCAGGGATCATTCACAGCAGCTTTGACTGTCCTGGTTTAAAGTTTGTTTTATTTTGTTTCAGGACAAACATCAGAAATCCTCAGATCTCATACTGAAAATATCCAGAAAATATCCAGTATCATAATTACTGAAAGCTGGTCAATCGACAGAGAATTCAGCTTTTGGAGTAATCTCAAACTGAGTAATTTGCTGATTTTCTTCCACTTTACATAATTTTAAATTGAATATTTTTTGCCATTTGGACTCTTGGTCCAACAAAACAAACAGTTTGATGATGTTACTGTGAGCTCTCTGAACTTGTAATGGGTGTTTTCCCACAATTTTTCCTATCATTATACATCAAACAATCAATTCATAGCGAAAAAAAACAACAACATTACTTTCATGTTTCTATCATTCACGCAAGAAGTGAAGTCCATGAATGATCATTCACGGCCACAGGTTCAAAGTCTGAAACCCAAAAACTGCTGCCTTGTGTTGAACCACAAGATAGTGTAAATGACGGAGATCTATTTGGACGTTTTTGCCCCTTGTGTTTTAACCATGGCATGTGCTGGACAAAGAAAGAGAAAGAGCCTCCAAGCGTTGGAGTGGGTGTGCTACCATGCAAGGGACAATTTGTGGAGGGCTGGAGGTGGATGTCACCGCTGTGGGTAGCACTAATGTTTACATTCATCTACTTTGTTGCAGGAATTACAGATTTTCCAGTAAATGTGATGAAAAAGGAAAAACAATTTGCGTGCCCATCGTCGTCTCCCTCTGAGTTTTAGACTGTTGAAGCAAACTGAGCTGAAATGTTGTGGTTGGAGGGTTTGATAGGCATGTTTGATGGGAGCTTTGAAGGACCTCGGTCTTCTCTCTGCAGTATTGAACACCAAAGAGGGAGAGAACACAGGAGAGAATGACGACAGAAACTGAATGAAAGACAGCAAAAGATAGATAGTAAGTGAGTCTACTGGTAATGTCTGTCTTGCATTGGAACACTACGAAGGTACTGTTTGAACAAGAACCAAGGGAAACTGTATGTACTGTGACAGCTGACACTTAACGTCCACAGAAATCATCTGATGTTTTCATTGAACTTCGACTCTTTATTGCTCATTACATAACAGTAATCACATCCAGCACATGAAATATTTTACATTTATTATTTTAAATTTTCAGTGTCTGGTGGTTAAATCTTCTGGCACAGGAAAGATGTGCATGTAAGCTGTGGCTGTTTAAAAGAGCACAGAAGAAGAACCCAGCCAATATGTCAATGTTCATTTTGTTAATTGTCTAAGTTGGCTCAATGTCTCAGCTGAGCAGTGGCAGTGTTTTCACTGGCCCTATCTCTGGTCTCGTAACAGACTGGTAGCAGCACACAAACTCTTTCTGCTTTAATTTCTGTTCATCTACAATCGTCACTGATGACCCACTAGAGGCGTCAGGGTATTCTCATCTACAGAGACTGCCTGTGTTTCTTGTTTTCTTTATACCTTGCTGTGTCTGGGATGTTGGGATGTTCTTGGGCACAGCGTGCAGATGAGACCAGGTTTTTTTTTTTTATAAAAATGTAACCATCAGGTGCCAGATTACTAGCAGCAGGCATCCAAGAGGAAGCTACGGAAATTGCCAACACATTCTCACTCCAACCTCGTCTCATATTGACATTTGGTTATGGACTTTCCATGTCAACATACAACGTGCAAGGTACCCTGAGTGCGTTGGTTGCTGACGTTGTGGTACACCGTGTCAAGTTCTGCCTGTTACATGCATTGTCTTCCAAAATACACTTCACTTTTCACAGATAATGTAATGTTTGCATACAGTCTCTTCAAAATAAAAGCACTACGTCAGTACAACGCCACAAATTGATGTTTTGTTTTCGTTCAACAACAAACACACGTGGTTAGGTTTAGGAAAAAAAGAACAGGGTTTTTCTTTAGAATGTTATGGGACACCGCTCTCTTGGGTGAAAGTCGGTGTTTGTTGGACCCATCCACCACCATTCCCATCCGCCCCAGTCGGACTTTCGTCGCCCTAACCTGCCGCATTTCACACACACACACACACACACACACACACACACACACACACACACACACACACAGACACACACACAAAAAAAAAAAAAAAAAAATCTTCTCTGGGCTGCAGATGAGTCCCACTGTAGCCCTTGAAATGCATTTTACATTCAGCTGCAGCACCAGTGGCTTGTTGGGAAGCGAGCAGGAGGACTGATTTGTCAGCATGAGCAGTGATAACCGCCATGGATGAACAAATGAAGAATGCTGCAGTCAGAAACTTGAACCACAACAAGACAAAAGATCTCTGGGAAGCGTAGCAAAAAAGAAAAAAGACTAATACAAGAAGAGAAGCACAGCTTTCCACATGACCAACAGCTAGAGAAATGTTCTCACATATACTGCTGTAAGTTTCTCATAGTTTATATGAATCCGAGCATATCTGACAAATTTCCATGGCTGGAACAAAAACAAAGAGCATTCTTAAGTGTGATAGTGCTGAAAACACAGAACAATTGATCTCTCATAATATTAGCTGAGGTTTTTCCAGTATGTCTGCAGAACAGGGTCCAGAGTCCAGATCAGCCTCTGTAGGTTCAGCCTGATCCTCCGATGGATCATTCAAATCCCAGCATTCCAGAGGGAGCTGTATCCCAAGTGCTCCGGAGGAATCCCTGCTTGGGCCCTGGAGGAGGGGGCCCGCCACTCAGGAATGTCCCAGGACATCTTATCTGATGGGCCTTGGGTCTGTAGTGCTGGTGCATGGTAAACTGACCCCAGTTGGCCCTGGTCTGAGAGACGTTTTGTGCCCCCTGAAGGCCCCTGAAAACTCAGCGACCCTGAGGCCCCTGGTCCGAGAATCAGTCAGAGTTTGATAGCCGTCTGAGGGCCTCGACAACTTTAACAATTCACAAAGAGAACTCCCATCTGCAGAGGTGGCTACTGTGTGTTGGCTTTGCTTGTTACGTAACTATGAGCTCCTCAGAATATCAGGGGTGTGATAAACCTCCATAGCTGCATGTGAACTAGAGTTTCAACTAATAACTTCATTATCCATTAACAGTGCTGGGCTCATTACTTAAAAATATACTTTATTACTCATTATTAAACTCATTACTTTACTTATTATCCTGCCAACAAATATGAAATATGAATTCATTCATTCATTTTCTGTAACCGCTTATCCTGTTGGGGGTCGTGGGGGGGCTGGAGCCTATCCCAGCTGACATTGGGCGAGAGGCAGGGTTCACCCTGGACAGGTCACCAGACTATCACAGGGCTGACACATAGAGACAGACAACCATTCACACTCACATTCACACCTACAGCCAATTTAGAGTTATGAATTAACCTGCATGTCTTTGGACTGTGGGAGGAAGCTGGAGTACCTGGAGAAAACCCACGCTGACACAGGGAGAACATGCAAACTCCGCACAGAAATATGCTAGCTTTAAAGCTGGAATAAGAAGAGAGTCGTCCTCACTTAACACCCAAATCAGGTTTTTGATGTACAGTTCACCTTCTCAACTTCTCAACATTTTCAGATTGTTGTTTCCTACTTTTGTTATTTCTGTTATATGTTTTGGCAGCTGTAAACTTTTGCATTCTACCTTTCTTTGCAGAAAATATCATATCAAAGTCAATATGTAACAGAGCATCTTTGCAAATACCTCAGGACCTCTGCTAGAAGCACAAAGCACAAAGCCTGCACATGTTCCGTCTTTGATTACATGGTGACATTCGATGTAAAACAAAATCATAGCTAAATTTACATTGACGTTTTACATTTACATATGCCAGTCCAAGAACTGGAAGCAGAACAGAGATGAGAACGGAGCCAAAGTGAACCACAGAGCGCGGTGCAGCCAAAGGCTTGTGACGAAAATACTGAAACCCCTCTGGAACCATTTGTGACTTCAGCTCGATGGATATGGTGTGGAAATTATTTTGGCAATGATAAATCTTTTTTCCATTTCTGACTATGCTTTCACTCCTTCATCGGTCATTTCATTATGTAACACATAAAAGCCGGTTCTGTAAAAAGAAACACCCAGCTCAGTGGGTGCCAAAGCAAATCTGCTCTGAGTGGCCCGAGCAGGTAAACGCACTTGAAGTGCACTTCCTCCTAATTTAACACACGAAAACACACCAGGCAAGAAAGGGGTGGATTAGCATTATTTAAAAACACATTTCCTAAGGGTTTAGACAAATACGTACAGGGGTAGTGATTGTCACACGGGTGATCGGGGGCCCAGGTAATAGCCAGTCGTCTCGTGCAGGGATATGATGAAGCATTTTGTTTGAAAGACTAGCCGAGGGGCCAGGAAGGTGCTGAACTCTCACTCACAAAGGCACCATTCTGCGGGCGCAGAGAGAGGAACAGCAACACCCAAGGAAAGTATGACACTGGACATCCAGGTAAACATTTCCAAGGCAGCTAAATTTACAATTGCATGTCGGCTGCCGTGCGCTCTTCCTCGCCTCTCCTCTTCATCCCTAATGCCCCGAATCAAGCTCTAGATGGAGGAGATTTGAGTGCCGGGCGTTGGTATATATGGCGGTTTATTTTCCCTCTGTGTAAAAACATTCCAGGCAAGGGTGAAGGCGGACGAAAGATTGGGAACTGGGGAGAATTAAAGGGATTGTAGGGCTGTGGGGAGGCGTGAGAGACAAAAAAAGAGTAAATGTGCAGTTAGTGGTATGTATAAGGGGTTGCATAGGGGGGCGAGTGCACGGACACAGGGCAACAAGCCAGCGTGGGCAGACCGCGAGCGCTCCCTTAACAAACAGACAGCCGTGTGTTCAACAGGAACTGCAGCGGGGGCCCCCTCACTCATGAAAGCTGCTTCATAAATTGGTAAACCTAGAAGGCCAGTCGCTTTTCCCCCCACAGCGCTTTTTTTCTCATTCCGATACCTTAATGATGAAACGGGCAGAGGGCAAACATGACTCATACAGACATCTCTTTATGAGGCTGATGCACACCTGCAGAGGAGACATACTGTCCATCAGGGGAAGTAGGTGGAGGAGACTGGGGTCAACATCCCGCCACAGTGGACCTGTATTCCCCTCTCTGCAGGACACAGGGGCGGCTACTGTACACTCAGGCCCAGGTGCTGCTCAGTGATGGGCAACACTCGGTCAGTTTACGAGGTGAATCTACCGTTCGCGAAAACTCTCCACTCAACAGCGACAGCAACCAAAAGTGGCCCAGCGGGTCTGCAAAGCTCCGGACCTCTCCACATGTTGAAGTGGTGTGAAGGAGGAGACTTGGCATCGTAAAAAAAGCAGCTCAGGCCTTTTCTGTCCAGCAGCACCAATTTGATACAAACATGTTTTTAAATCAAAACATCATTAATTTAAAAAAAAAAAGTTGATTTGAATTGTTTGTGTTAATATGTAAAATGATGTGTATAAGCAGAAACAAAGCAAAAGTTGAAGGAGGCAAAAATTTAAAGTTGAATAATGAAATGATCACCTGAAACTCACTTAATGGCAGATGATGTCCATCCTCATCTGGGTAGCTGTGTTCAGTCTCTTACTCCTGTGATCAGTCCTGCTGATTGAAGTCACACCTGCTTCTAGTTTAAACTCCGCCCATTACGAGATAAGGATACAGAAAATGGTGTATTCGCTCATCCCTTAACACTGTGTTAGTATTTAACAAATTTCTTTTTATTGCTGGGTGGCCATCAAATATTATACGCTTTTTCAGGGGAAGCCAACGCAGTGTCCACGAGCACCCAGTCACACGCAGAGCACGTTCTAAAAATAACTATGGTCAAGACAGCTTTCACTCGCACCTCCGAGATCAAACAGTTGATGCTATAACTGTAGTGCTCCACACTGACGCTCATGGTAAATGCATTGAAATGGTTCAGTTAAAGCTGCTGAGGACAGCTGGAAAATGGTTAGCAAAAGGATACGAGTGTGACTGCATCCGGCTTTCAAAATAAGGGTATGTAATGGCGAGGTTAGGGGAAAAAAACACTGGCACACTGGGAAAATTCCCAAAATTACCAATGGCCAGTCCACGCCACGTCCACGTTTGTGAGAACAGCCTGAATGTTGTGTTTAACCTTCGCTGCAACTGTAAGCATGCAATGAGATTTACTGCCAAAGGCAGCAACCACATGTTGCATTTCATTAGGTTACAACTTTTTTTAGTTACTGTTCTTTCAGGCTCTGTTCATGATAACACATCTTCTGTATAGATCTAAGATTCAAGTCTTTGCCATATGCACAACATTTACAGTAAAGCAGTCATTGTCAATTACATTATCGTTCTCCAGCTCACAGATGCAGGACCTGGAAGCTGCCAGACTTTAGGAGTAAAGCAGCTCTGAGCTACTCTGTACTTGGGGAAGTTTACACTCCAGCACTCCAAGCCTTGTAATGTTAAAGCAAAACATACTGTTTAGAAACTATGAACTATTAAGTCTAAATCTAAACTCTATCTTTCTTACCCAAGTGTTTAAGCTCAGCAGCCAAACATTGTCATGTTACGACAGAATAAGGGATCTTTCTTACATTTTTCGCTATCACATTTAGCCTTTCAGTATTCCATGGTAACACTAGGACTGGAGATGGTGTTCACAACCAACTAATGGAGATAACATTACTACAGCTGATAAAATCTGCTAGTGACGATTGTTTTCAGCTGTCTAGAAATGAGAAGTCTGCTTTCCTGACAGTTATTGAGAGCTTAACCAATCTGTCAGTTTGCTAAATAGCTAAACCACATTCCTCTATAAAGCGTTATACACGATGTTATCACAAAAAGACCTCTTCTTGTTTGTTGTCTGTCAGATTTCTCATAAAAGCTGTATATGCTGTATCAACTGATTACCAGAAGTGTGTCAGGGCTTATGTTTGATTTTAAGGAGGTCTGCTGGCCAGGTGAAGACTCTCCCCGTCTGCCAGAAGGTCATTTATCAGTGGAGGAGACTAATCTGCTTCTCCTCCCAGAATCATCCTCTGGAGATCAATACGTCTTCATCAGAGCAGCTTCAAAAACCAAATATGAAGTGATTCTGATTTATTTGATTTGGCAAACCCCAACTCACATGAAGTCACTTTCTCCAACTCCTCTTCGCTGTAAATCTTCTTCACTTTGTGGATTCATAGAAAATAAGTGATGGTCCAATGATAAAATGACGAAAACTCAAATACATTTTAAAAAGATAAAGTAATTAAGTTATCACAAAAAGCTGCTCTTTAAAAAGCTATTCACTTCCTACAGATCACTTCCAGCAGATGTGACCCGCATGCGACGATGCTGATTTGATTTGTGGATTATTCGAAGGAAAAAATAAGTGCCCCATTACTCAAAATGACTGTAATATTTCTGCGGATGGTTAATGTGGTTGTTGATCAATATCATTGACTCAACAAGTACTTTACCAGGTTGTGAGATTTATTGCGTTTAAACGGATTTTCCAGGCTTTCTTCTGTTTCGGAACAAAACTCATAACCCACTGGAGGTTGATGGGCTCATGACAGAAAGTTGTGTCCAACATGTTGAATCTGGAGAATTTAGAAACCTGGAGATGGAGAAACTCCAGGTCAAATGGCCTGGAAAGAAATTAGAATGATAAATTCACAGCTAAAATGTGGAGGAAATCATAGAGGAAACAGACAATATCTCCCTTTCGCCAGACGGCATTTGTCAGTTTAGACCTCTGACAGTGAAATAATTAATTTACTGCTAAAGTTACAGTGTGGTAACAAGATTACAAGCTCTGCACATTTAAAGGGGAACATCACTTAAAGCAACATTTCCAGTATGTTATTTCCATGGCCTAGGAAAGTTTGATCAATATTCGTGAACATGAGCTTTTACTTATGTCTCAAATTTGTGATGTCTTCAAGTATAAACCCTTTTTTAATATCCAAATGAGCCTTAAAACAGAAAATATTCCCATATACTAAGAACACGCCTGAGTGCTCTCAGTGCCATCCATAACATCTTTCCTAATTCATTGTCTATGGAGCAGCTCCAGACTTTATACCATATGACATCACAAATTTGAGTTTTAACACTCCAGCTTTTGGATTTGAGAGAGAGCTGTTCATGTTTGCAAAAATCTGGGGACTGTCCTAGACCATAGGAGTACCATGTATGACTTTTGAAAATGGCGTGATTACCCCTTGAAGGATGAGGCTGGCTCTATTTCATATTTTTGTCAACAGAATCCATGAAAAGACCAAAACCAACAATAAATTCATTCTAATATCAAGTATTACCAAAACAGCCAATATCTTATTAAAACAAATAATATCTATCTATATAATATCTAACTAAAAACACTTCAGTGAACCACATTGTAACGAGGCAACATGCTTCTTAATTATTATGAACGACAAGGATAAGCAGGAATAGCTAATTGATTTAAAAGAGTCCCAAACAAGTGCACTATTTATTACTTTTTGACTAGTTTTGTGCAGTCAGAAGCACATATAATTATTCTGCTACAGGGAAAAATACTCTGGCTTGTTAGTATTTCTTTAAACCAATCACAGTCTTCCTGGGCGACGCTAAGCCCAGGACACACTGATGGTGCTCTTGGAAAATAGTGTTGGGAGGGAACTTGTTTTGGTGGAAAATTTGTTCGTGCAGGAAAGTTGGGAACTGTCACTAAGATGGCATATTCTCTGTAAAGGAAAATGGCACAAAAAGCTGACATAATGATAAAATAGAGTAAAAGGATAAATCAACTCCGACCGGCCGTGGAGTCTGGTCTTTCCTTAGGTGCGTTCACAGCTGTTCTACTTGTTGCAGATCTTTACAACAATTTACCAAAATAACAAAGAAGGCATGCCATAGTTAGTCAGTCTACTGTTTTACTAACATTTGCAGAAAAATGTAAGTAGGCTCCTGCATTGTGAACACCATGTCGATTAGCATCAGTGTTGTAGTACTTGTAGAAGAGGTGCTGCATTGACTGTGTTAGACTGTTGCATTATGTGTATGGGAACATGTTTTCTTGTGGCATTTCCAAAATAAACAGTAATGAAAGTGATATTTTGTCATGATGGCGTAGACAGCGGAGATAGCAGATAGTGTTAGCTATTTAGCGCTCTTCGAAAAGTTGTCTCCCTCCACATAAAATCTTATTACATAGGGACGTCTCCACAAGAATTAATCAAGGAAAATAAGCCAAATCCAAGCTTGACAAACACCAGCTTTTACAATTCCCCATGACAATTAATTTATTTCAACCTCATAAGCAGCAGTTTAATAAACAGGAGACATAGATGGATCAGAAACCCTTCAATATAAAAGTAACTCACTGCAGTTGGTTGAGAAATATAAAGGTTATAGTGCTTCTTATCCAGAAGAACCATGGCTCTCCCATTTACTTGCATTTGTTTACGGGCAAGTCTTGCTCTCTCCGGTATGGTGGCAATTCTGACCTACAGTCCAATGGCCAATTACATCGTTTGGTTCAAACTGCCAGAATTAGTAAATTGGGGTTGAAACTGTCCAATAATGTCTGAGGCCTTAGATAGTAGCATGTTTGAATGACTCATTTATAACCACTGCGGTTTGAGTGCTAATGATGCGGCTTGTGCGTAATGCTTGGACCAAAGTTGCCCATAATTTATATAAATGAGAGAGACTTTTGCATGGAACATATATTCACACATATAGCTCTGTTTTTGTTTTAATTGTGCCATACTGGGCAGACACACACACACACACACACACACACACACACACACACACACACACACACACACACACACACATTAAACGTGTCCCAACATGTGACTTGTTCTTCTTCAGACTGCAGGATCAAATGGTTGCATCTCTCAGCATCATAACATTATCATCTTTTATTGATTTTCCTGAGCTGAAACCACTCAATAGCTTCAGCATGTCCCAGCTGTGACTACAGACCACATCAGTTATCTGTAAAGCTGGCCGCTGTCTTCACAGTGGCAAGACATAAATAAAAAACAGGTAGCCAAAAAAATGAATGTTATCCTTGAAAAACAATAAAAGATCTTTGTAGGGGAGCAGGAAATCAAGAAAAGACTTAACAGAGTAAACCGGATCCAAGCCAATAAAAATACAATAGCTTTCAGATGAGTGCAAGCCAATTTGTTTTAAGTATCAGGGGACGATAACAGGAGGAGAAAAGAGCAGTAATACGTCTTGTTGAATAGATCTGTTTGAGACTTGTTTACCACAGCTCAACCTCATGTGGAGCTCCAACACGGTGAATGAGAACTTCTGTGAGACCCTCGCAGGAAGCAGGTCAAACCTCACATATCCATATGGAAATTCAATTTGTCCGTTGCTTTCCCTGCACCGGTCCAACACTGAGGACGACCTCCCACAGGTAATATCATGGACTCTACCTGTAGGGCTCTACAGAGAGGTTCTGATCCAGTTCTAGAGGGGGGTAGGTTGGAAATTTGACGCATGTAGACCAGACACAGAGGGGTTTTCAGGCTCGAGCCGGAGGTCCGGACCTACAGTACGTACGAATACATGACTCTGGCAGAGCGCACAGGAACTGCTGCTGGATGTGGGCGCAGAGTCGATGCCGCGAAGCCAAAGAAACCTGAAAACAGGGAGGTTGTGTTTAGTTTGGTGAGCTTTAACAGAAAAGCTGCACAATCGCTGTACCCAGAGCAGTGATGCATCGTAATGGGAGCGTGAAAGAGCGTGATTGATTTATCAGCTGTATAAAGTCAAACACACTCTGCTGGCAGCAGAAAAAAAAGGCCGGATGCAATAACAAATAGTTGTTTCTATCCTCTTTCTGTCTTTTTTTTTTCTTTTGGCTCCTCTGTTTCATTTTCATCTCACGCTGACTTCCAGGCCTCTCACTTCTATCCTCTTTTTTCAAAGAGTGATAGATGGAAAGAACAAACCAAAATTTTCAGGTATTTTTTTTTAGCTTTCACCAGAACGCACACTTACTACAGGGACTTTTCAAGGGGACCAGGAACCACAATCTGCAACTTTTGATTTTGTTCTGACTCAGCAAACCAGGGTCTAAATTAAGTTCCTGGTGCCAGAACAGGGTAGTACTTTATGATGCCCCCATCAGGACAAGCTTTGTGGTGCTAAATGTAGTTGATTGGTCAAATGCAAAACTCACAGGCTGCTACAACTTGTGCAAAGCTTTATTCACAGAGTAAGTATCAGTTGCTGCTATCACCAAGCCAGCAACAGGTATTGTTGATGCATACTGACATTAAAAACAAAGTAATATCGTGTCCTTTTCGACTAGTATTACAAGAGCAAGACACAGAATGTGTGAATGAGCTGAGAGTACAAGCAAATGAAAGAAAATGAGTGGGAGGGACCAGAAAAACTCATGAACCAATAAACCAAAACTTATTTTGCAGTTTGTTTCATCATGCAAGAAACACAATGACTCTGTGTTATTGTTTCTTCATGTGTGTAAAATAGTTTTTTGAATCTGTTATCAGACTATTTACCCAGTCATCGCAGTTCTTCAGATGTAGTGAAAGCCCAAACAAAAAAGTGCCTTGTTTCCATCAAGCAGTCCTCTCCAGTTCAGTTCAGTTTGTTACACATTAGAACAGTTGTTTTTGTGGTTTTTTTGTTTTTGGATGGTACCAACAGAACCACCATTTAAGTTACCCCACTGCTGCGGTACCAGCACACTGAACTGATACTAAAAGGTAGAGCAACAGTGCAGTCTGTTGATTGATCAAGAGAAAATTGTCACCTAGCACGACATGAAAAAACCCTGCTATTTTTAAATAACAGTTGCAATAGAGACTGTAAACACTCCACCAAATTCTTTGTTGTTCTCTAATGCCCAGTTCAGGCCAATGATTCGCGACGAGATGAGTTCGACACAGACACACTGTGAGGACAGAAACAGAGAGCTCGGCGGGGATGGAGCACTTGCCGCAGCAAGCGAATGTTCTGTCAGTGGTCATCTTGACTTGACCAGCGGACTTCACTACAAGCTGACTGGCTGTAGAAACAGGTGACAAGCTTATCATTCTAAGACAAGCTGCTGAGTTGCATGCGACACCATCATCCTGCTTGAGTTGAGTTCAGACCGGGCAGTTCACATTGGTGCAACTTTTCTCACCAACGTTCTAAAACAGTTTCTTTGGTCTGAACTGGGCTTAAATGTTGGCTTACAACCACGTTCTGTGGACAGTCAACAAGGTGCAGATTCCATGTGCATTGTGGGCAAGAGGAAATACAGCGAGAGCTGGATGGAACAGTAATGTGGCTGTTGCCATCTGTTAATAACCCCGCCTACAGTATATTTAAGAGTACTTTCTGTGATGGAGGGGTTTTGGTACATGTCTGTATGGGTTCTAAGGGTACAATATCAATTTTTTTAGGTGGAGGCTTTAGGTCCTAGATTAAAGCCTGAGTTCTTGTGGCTTCATAGTTCTTTTATTAAATCAAAAATACAGTGACTGCTTGACTCTCCTTCCTTTCCCTGTCTTTGTTATTGGTCCTTATCACTCTGCTTTGCTCTCACTCAGTTTTATTTCACCATTTCCCTGAAAGTGGCAGTATAGCCCCCTATAATTCAGGGAAAGAACTCATCCAAAAGCCCTCCATTTGCCCACTTAAGGTGAGGTACTCCCTGCCTTCCCCTAGGCTCCCTGAGCAGACACTTTGCCTCAGGGAAATAAAAAAAAGTCCAAAGGTCTCCCTACCCAGCAAGTGAAATGGAAAGATGCCAAAACCATCTGTGTGTCACAGGTAGGTCTTTGTTACTGGCTACCGCTGCTATCAGGGCTTACACTAGACTTTTTTTTTAATAGCCAGTATGGCCATTATGCCCTATAGAACAACTACCGAATATTTATTTGAAATAGTCATATAGTAGCCCGTATTAAATGGCAATGAAGCACTTTAAATTAAATTAATTGAAAATAAACTAAATGAAGAAGCGACCTATTGACCAGAGTGACTAATCACAGGTTTAGTGGCAGAGACAAAGGAGGAAAATGACTCAGTGTCAATTGCTACGCAATCGCCTGGCTGTTCATACCAGAAGCACATTTCCTCTGCTCGTCTGATCTGTTTTAATCACACACAGAAACCTGTCTGTGTCTGTGTGTGTCCGCTCATCTCTCTCGCTCTCTGTTTAGACACAACTGATAAATATGTGGAAACATAGAGTGTATATTTCATCATTTATCATGATCACATCATTTATGTCATATCTAATATAGCCTTTATATCGTTCATATACACTATCAGCATGTTTTCCTGCCAGATTTGCTCGCAGCTCGAGGAAAAAATAGACCAGAGGCCAAAACTACTATAGGGCAGATTGTATCTCTGGTCTGTTCCACAAGGAGACCTGCGGTGTGTTGGAGGTCTTCCTGGAAAACATGATCCATGATGCCATCGCTTGATTACACCAAGCACAATGAGGAAGACCGTGACCACCATGGAAGTGGCGTATGCTCTGAAGAGGCAGGGACGCACTCTGTCCAGCTCTGGACAAATAGATCCGTTGGTAATTAATATCCAAAAATCTGGTCTGCATAATTTTAAGTTTATGTTTAAGTTGTCTTGGCAACATATGTTATAGGTCACACAATATTAGATTATTCAACATGCTATTGACACAGCAGATGACTGGGACTGAACAAACAAAGACTGACACAACACGTTTATAATAAAAACATAAAGCCACGTTTGTTCTGTATGGAGTCCTCATATCTCTGGAGCACATGATGGACTTTGGTGTCCGTCATGTGCACTGAAGCTACTTCTTGATTCTGATTTGTTGGAGGATATTCATTATTTTCAGATTACTGTTGTAAATTAATACTCATAGCTGGAGGGCTGCTCATGTCTGCTGTTCCTCGGCTTCTGAGTAATGAAGCAAAGTTTATTCTCAGGCTGACAATGTTTAAGTCTGTTGCCCCAAATATAAATACATAGTATGGACTGTGTGTCTGATTGCTGGCAGGTGGCCGTCACATAATCCACTCAGACCTCTGCGGTCGTATAAAATAATATTAACCTGCTCTTGGCCTCCATGTCATGCATTACCTTTCAATGTCTGCTCGGCTCTGTGTGGATTATCCCTCCCATATACACAGCAGGACAATCTATGTGTCCCCTCGGGACAGGTGAAGGGGTTGATTTAGTGATTTGAAATTAAAAGCTAATTCTACTTGTTGCCAGTTAATTAATGTACACAGGTATGTTTATGAATCCCTCATTATTCAATAGCATCTGAGACCAGAGGGAGATGTCTGTGAGATGTTATTCAACAGTAAACTCATTCACACACTATCAAGTCTGTCCTCCACGGCCCTGACGTCGGGCAGGTAAATCCACTCTCACAGACGGAGCCTCGGTCCCGGTCAGATGCACAGGCGCCTCTCTTTGCAGCTCATGGAAAGTATTTAGCTAACCTTCGGCAACTGTTTTAAATAAACATCTATTTCCAGTCAAGATTGCAAAGCAGGTTTTCACATTTCACAACGATCGTTCTGTCCTTATCAACAGGATGCTAAATACAAGCAAGCCACATTTCAGACTCAGTGAATTTCACTCAGGTGGTTTGGAGTGATTTAAGTGTACATATACTGTCTGGATTGGTGTAGCCTGCTGTAGATGAATGAGTAGGCAAAGAACATACATGAAATGCTCACTGTGAAGCACCATATTTCATTCATGGGTCTACTGTAAATGTATGTTTAGGACAGTGATTTTAGTCAGTGGTTCCCAGTCTGTTTTGGGGTTACTGACCTCTTAAACATCAGCATTGTACACTCTAATTCAATTGGTTGAGATTAGCTGACTATTTTCATGATTGATAAATTGTCTAATTTGTTCATTAAAGGGAGCTCTATGCTAAATAACCTATATATACTCAGAGCATATCTATGATTTAGAGGTTGTCTGTACATGGCTCATAACATTGACGCGGCTGAGCAAGCAGCTAGCAGGCAACAGTGCTAACACAGGAACAGTGCTAACAACTGCAACAGTGCTGACAGAGCTCACCTTGCTTGGTTCTTGTTCTTGGAACACACAACAAACCTGTTCCAGATGACCTAAGGGGTCTGGATGCTTCGTGGAAAACCAGTAGATCAAGCATGTATTTTGGTCCGAGACCATTTAGGGCTTTGTAGACCAGCAGTAAGATTTTAAAATCTATTCTTTGACTCACAGGAAGCCAGTGTAGCGATTTAATGACCGGTGTAATATGGTCCAGTTTCCTGGTGTTTGTAAGGACTCTGGCAGCAGCGTTCTGAATCAGCTGCAGCTTCTGATTGATTTTTTGTTAAGGCCTGTAAATAAGCCATTGCAATAATCCAACCTACTAAAAATGAATGCATGAATAAGTTTTTCCATGTCTTGTTTAGACAGAAACCCCTTAAAGCAGCAGCCGCTAACATCCAACACCGAGCTGTTTAACAGCACCAGCAAACACACCAACACCGAAACGGCTTGATGGCTTGTGAAACCCGTTAGCTGTGTGATGCTAACAGTTAGCCTGTCACTGTGTTTGTGTGGGCAGACTCTCACCAACTGTTCCCTGGTGTGGAGCTCACACTCCTGCAGCAGTAGTCATATGATAAACAGGGAGAGAGCGACAGGGGAGCAAGGGAGCGGTGAAGGAAGCAATAAACTGCACGCAGTTCTAGTATGAGATAAGATATGACTTATTTTAAATAGTCAAAAAGGTTACTCAAGTAAACATGCCCAACCCTACCGGCTGTCACAACAAAAAACAGAGAAGCTCAGATAACAACACACACAAAAGTAGCGTGACTTCATTCTCTGCTCAGGACAGCAATACTTAACTAAATCTTTACATAGCATATAGCTGTTTGCTGCTATATTAATACTCTGAATATTGTATAGAGCTCCTTCAAAGCAAAATGACAAAAATGTTATCCAGTATTCCAACATCTACATTTTCAAGGATTTGCTGCTTTCCTTCATCTTTTTTGATATGACAGTAAACTGAATATATTTGGGTTTGGGACAATAGGTTGGACAAGAAATTTAAAGACATCACCTTGTTTTTGTTGTTGTTTTGTTTTTTAAATGCTGTTTTTCACCATTTTATACTCTAATTAATAAAATGCACAGCAATGTAAAGCCATTTTGCAACATTTCCTCCAAGTTATACAGCAAAATATGTTGTTTGTACCCCCTCCTGATCTGATGACTTTATCTGCAGGACGACACGTCATCTGTCTGTGCCTTCTTAAACAGTTACAAATTACAGTTTTATAAAGTGACAACACTGTGTTTAAGCTTTGGTTAGGTCCAGGGTTTGGTCTAAAATGACTGCTCTGTTTAGGTTAGGGGACCTGCGTCGTCCTGGTTACAATAATAAACACGTGGTTAAGGTTTGGCAGCAATTGTGGTCATGCCTCTTAAAAAAAGCTGCAAGTTGTGAGCAGTTCAACCAGAGAAATGCTTCCTGCTTAGATGTTTAATGTGAACAGTTTCTGGAGGCCTGGAGTGCTGAAATTATTCTGTGTTTCACAAAAACCCTGCACGGTTACAGAGGAGTCGTAATTTGTTTAGCAGAAGTGCTTCTTTTTCTTATTGCCTGTCTCTTTGATCATATCTGAACTCATCAGATTTATGCTGCGACCCCATGGAGCGTCCAGCCCCCAGGTTGGTAACCAGTGATTTAACACACTCGGACTTCATGAGATCCAGCTGAACATCACAGCAGTGCGGCTGTTTCAACACTGAGCTACTTAATGTGGTCAGTGTGAGACGATCCACAAACTGTTCTCATGACAGCTTCAGACATTGCAACTGACAGCATGATGGTGTTTAACAGTGTCATCCCCTGGTGCCCATTGTTCAGCGGACTCAACTGTCACGGAGAGTTACTCAGAAAATAGCACACCATGACAGCACATACACGAGAAGAGAGATGCTAACCAGTTTGTACAACATTTTATATCCTCATCTTCCGTGTCTGAAGCTGTTCTGGCATCAAAGTGTTGATTTCACCATTTAATTTCAGTAAATTCCAGTCTCCATGTGTTATCGGTCCGACTCGTGCAGCATCATCTGATCTTCTGTTATGACTAAGCAGGAGCACCGTGGTCTCTGTGGGGAGGAGACGGGGAGCGGGGATGACAACGAGAGGTTGCAAAACGGCAAATCCTGCATGTGAATCAAGCACAAAGGGAAGGCTGGGAATGTTTAATTCGACATCTGGAGTCTATTCATCAATTTCTTATTGATGGTAATTATTGCTGTGGGAGGAACGGTGGATAACCTCTATCATATGCAGACAAAGCTAAGCCTTCTTTTCACCAGTTGTTTTCACTCTCACACTCAAAAGTGTTTTTGTGTTAGGAGTCTTTGGTTGTCCTGAAGGCTTTTTCTCTTTTGGAGAACATTCTCTGCCCGCTCTTGAGGGATTTAGTTGATGGCCAACAGCAGAGGAGAGCAGACTTTTTTCTCATATTTATCGCGCCTGCTGGGTCAAAGGTGACACGTGAGGGCTGAGCACACTTGTGAGGCAGTTCATAGGGTTTCATTTTGGAAAAGGCACACACACACACACATACACACACACACACACACACACACACACATTTGGATGTTATGCTCACTTAAAAGCTGTCCATTAAACTGTGATTGGAAAATTGAAGTAAAATTACAAGAACCCCTCAAGTGGCGTACAGCTGTACAGAGACATTCAATAGTGGTTTTTAATCCAATAGGTCATCCAGTATTACTCATAATTAAAAATGACAAAGCAGCTGGGCCATTAAAAGACTTAAAGCTGGACTCATTAATACTTTTAATTTAACAATTGATCAAATGGCTGTGTAATGTGAGCAATGTGAGAGGGGTAGGGCTGCACAATTATCGAATATTATTCATTATTACGATTTTGGCTTCCCACCGTTAACTGAACACGATCGACTGTGATATTGACGTTTAAAAGGCTCCGCTCATAGAAAACTCTGCTGCAAATTAAAATCAAGTACTTCCTTCAGAGTCAGTCTTCATTTTTTAAGAGCAGTCGTCCCGCTACGCGTGCACCATGCATCAGCAGAACGCCCTTGAATGTCGTGACTGCAGACGGACAAAACGAAAATTATTTCTCATCCTCTGTTTGGAAGTAGCCTATTTGGGATTTAGGAGAAAACCAATCACATGCAAAGGGTGCCTGAGACTTGTGTCTGCGTCACAAAGCAACACAGCTAAAAAAAAAAAAACCCCACCACGATCTGCATTATGATGAATGCATGAAGACTGAGGAGAAGAACATTGCTAACATTACTGTATCATCACTGTATATCCCGTACTTCTCCAGCTTCAACTCAGACATCCATTACAGCAACACTGCAGTGCGTCTGATGTTTCAAAAGAAAGAAAAACAGAGGCAGTTATGAGATGAATTCATTTGAAGAAGAACCTCATTTTAAGTCTTATTTTGACGCAAAAATTAGTACATTAGCAGGAATGTAGCACAACATGACAGTGAAAGCATTGCTCTGTTTATTGAAATGTGCAAGCACAATAAAAATATTTTGTGATTATCATTTTGGCCACAACCTTGCAGCTCTGGAAAGGACCTGATTGGAGTGACGACACAGATAATTATCAACCATTATGGGAGATGTGCTTATCTAGGGGAAGTCTTGCTGTAGCCATAAGGTTGCCAGGCAACCAGCAGCAAAGAAATCATTTCTCCAGGCCGAGAAATAGGAATAACACAGGACGTATAGCGTGTTGCTCTGTAACTATGTTTACATGCCACTAATATTCCACTATTATTCCAAATGTGTCAGTATTTTAATATTTTGCATTTGATATGGTCATGTAAACAGAATATTCTGAATAAGATGTTATTCTGAATGTAGCATTTTCCATTTAAGACATGCAGCTGATATTATTCAGGTTCTAGGAGCATTTTTTGTGGAGACCATTGGGGACTGCCCAGCGTTCCAATTGGCCCGAAATTCCAACGCCCCATAAATGTGAACAATTTCTCATTGGGCCAAACCCCATTTCTCTGATAGCCATCACCCTTAAAAACAAATGGTCATTATTCCAAAGTCTTGTTTCTCCACTTGGTTATGGTTAGGAAAAGACCAGGTTCTGGCTTAAATTGCCCACGTCTGGTGGCACAAAAGTTGCTGGAAAAGCAGGGACGAGTCTGTGAAAAACCTCCGGGATCAATGGTTCAAACGCAGTTGTGAAACTGAACTGCAGGGAGCGTGTATTTTTGTAAAACTGGGACTTCAGAGCGATGGCTGTTTGTTTTCTGGGATAACAGACTGTCAGAGAAATGGGCTCTTAATCCAATGGGACATTTTTTGACAAATGGGGCTTCAGAATTGTGGGCCGTCAGAACAATGACTTGGCATCTGTTAATTGACCCTTTGCTAAGCCCCGCCCCCCTTAGTTACTGTTGCCACGTCCGTCAAGCTTTCGCTCCTAGCATAAGAAATATGGAGTTTTCAGCTATATCAGTGAGAGACATTCCAAAGGAAATAACATCAAATTTCTGGAAAAAATGTTATGTTACAGAGATATCAGAGAGAAGCCGACAGAAAGGTCTTCAATATGCATGTGAGAGCTACATTCACAATATCATCTGCTGGCGGAGTATAAATCATGAGAACATTAAAATAGAGGGAAAAGCTCACCAGTCGCAATGCAAGCGTCAGGCACCCCACGTCTTGACACTTCACATGAAGGACAAAGAATGTTCTTGTACAGCAGGTTAAGTCAATATATGGTTTAAATTTAAGTTATGTTGAGTTATGTTACAAAGGGAGAGCAGCTAGCACACAAAGCTAGCGTTAGCTAATGTTAGTTAGCTTCTTAACTTGGAAAAAACGTAGTTGTTTTTATTGATCATTGCTGGATTCAGCTGTTCGTGTGGTCTTCCACACTGTTTAGCCATACGTTCCTTGGGTCTTGGGCTTGGGGAAGGGGAAAAATTCAACACCACCTTCGACACTTTTTTGGGTATCAGGTGTCGGACTTGAAGGTAACGTTACTGTATGCACGCTGCTTCCGCATATTAGCTTCTGCTGAAATCTTGACGGACCTCTTGGTTGCTACACACGGTTAATATAGGCGTAGGATTGGACAGTGGCTGATTAAGGGAGAGGCTTAGCGAAGGGTCAGTTGGGGTTTTTACTGCAGTTTGCGTCACACTGCCGTCACGTTGCCTGTTTAAAGTCAGCCTTGTAACATACAAGTACACAAACAAACGAGGCAACAGTTTGCAAGGCTGGGGTGGCGATGCATGCCCAACAGAAAAGCCCACATATCTGGTCAGAGGGAGAAACACCCCTGTGTTTAACTATTACGAAAGACTTTGATATCAACAGGTTTTTGGATATGTGCAAATATCCCAACGCTGCACTCGTCAAGAACATGGCTGAAGGAATGAAAGAGAGATGTTACCCCTAAAAATGGCAGATATTACTTTGACAGAGCCATGTAAGCCGATTCCCCATTTCCAGTCTTTTCTAAGCTGCTCAGATATAGCGCACAGTTCCATATGAACACATAAATCTCAAGGACAAATTAGTCCTACACTTGTTAAGGCACGTTCCAAGTGCATCTTTTACATATTTCTACACAAAAAGACATCCAGGACATTCAGATAAAGATAAATGAAGGAACTCTGGTGCTTCAGATACTTTATCGCCATAGAGAATTGAAGTGTGTCTCCTTCTTGACTGTAATGGCCACTCTGCAGAGCCTCCTGCATCTCTCTTTGAGTAATAAATTCTTCCCATCTTTTTTCCCTTTTCCACCACATGTCAGGGATTCGCATGCATCTGCTCTGTCTCTGCATCTCCTAAATGATAACCCGCAACTCTTTGTCTTCCTTTCAAAACAATAGGATGAGGTCCAGGCCTCATAAAGTTAAGGGCTCACCCCCCCACAGTGGTTTCCCCCCAAGTCTTACTAATGGGAACCTGCTGCATGTTCAAAGACGAGGATAGAGAGCCCTGCCTTGGCAGATTCCTCAGGAAAGCCCTGACTTTACTATCAAAAGACGGCAGCGAGGCGAGCATCATCACCACTGTCTCATCAATATAGGATCAGGCCACAGTCACTGAAAAACAAGGAGGAAGAAAGGTCTTAAGCATCCGCCCTAAACATCTTCCTCTCAGGTTTACGAGGCTGGAGGAGAGAGATCCGAAGCAGCGGGGCTGCATGTGCCCGCAAACTTGCTTTGATCGCATCTCACCACCACACCTTTGAAATGTTTAACACACGGAAAACACCGTTCCTCATCAAAAATAGTGCTTCAAAGGGGAGAGAACACGGGAGGCACTGTAGGTGACCCTGCCCTGGTGGGGAGGGAAAAAGACTGTCAGAGAGGGGCCGGGTGGGGCCAAGTAGGCGAGCTTAAACTGCATAGAGCGTCCCTTTATGACCAAAAATACTGACTGTGATTTATAAATGAGATGAAGGATCACTTAGCAGGGGTGAGGTGCACTTCTCTGTGGAGCTGTGAATGCCAGAAACTGGTGATGTGAGGGATGAAGGCGTGAAACAATTCATCCAGAAATCCTGCTTGGCTGCAGTAATCTTCCCAATAAAAGACTGCAGAAGTTGCCTCTAAGTCATTAGGTTGGCATTAGATTCGGCAAGTTTGGTGGTTTTTCATGGAATATGTCAAATAAAGTGGCTTGGCTGTTTCTCACATGGTGTAACTAACGCCGATGGAACCCCGAGACTACTTTTCACTCTAAATAAGTTAAACCTTTCTCGTAAACCTCGCTGGCATAATTCAAAAGAAGGCCACATACTGCAGATGACGTTACCTCGTGAGCACAATTTCATCTCACAGGCATGTATTATATGTTTGCCTGGCAGTCCGTATAATGCATCATGTGCTACCACATGTCACACCCAACCAGACACACTTACAAGCTCTTCACCCTCAGCAAAAATCCATCACTGGTCGATCATGTTATTTCCTGATTTAAATAGCATGGAGGATCTGCTAAAGCAGAAATCTGTCTGGGAGGACTGTTACTGCCCAACGTGGAGCTCATGTAGACTCCTAGCTCCTGGAATTTACCTGCAGTAGATGGACCTACAGGCAGTAAGAGACAAGGCTAGTGAAGGCCGCAGGGAGGCTGTAAATCACGCAGGTTTTTATCTACATGTACAGGAGCATGTCACGCGCCTTTTTAAGTATTTTTTCTCATGCTGTTTTCAACTACTGGCTTTAAACAAAAAAAAATCATCTTTCATTGAAACTCCTGAAAACACTGACAAGACCTAAACTAGCCTTGTCGCCAAAATGTTGGCATTGTACATATCTGCAAACCAGGAATACATTAAATTTGCACATTTCCTTCATATCAGACCAACGTTTCTAAAGTGACGTACAGTCGCATGTGAGCTGACTTACACACTGTCATCGAGAGGGGATGGTGGTTGGCATGTCACCTAGGCGACACGCCTGTCAAGCTGAAGGCCACTTTTCAAGACTGACAAATAACAGAACCTGTTGTAATTCAGCTAGTTATAGCTGTGTTTTCAGCAGCTTTTTGGGCACCAAATGTGGGTGTTTTTGTAGCAACCAGTCACTGTGTTTGCAGCGACTTCTCAGGCGCGCAAAGCAGATGTTTTTTGCTTTGCTTTGCTGCTTTTCCAGTGCGCCCCTAGACTGCGCATTTTAAGACCTAAACATGATCTTTTTCTAAGCATAACCAAGTTGTTTATGTGCCTAAACCTAACCACGTTTGCCACATGTAACATTTCAATGCATCCTCTACATAATATCATGCAAATGTTTGTAGAGACATACCATTAACACCAACAATTTTACTGGTGGTTTGATTGGGTAAACATTTGTAAAAGTAATCCCT
The DNA here is from genome assembly GCA_026686955.1 of Epinephelus cyanopodus. NCBI lineage: Eukaryota > Metazoa > Chordata > Actinopteri > Perciformes > Serranidae > Epinephelus > Epinephelus cyanopodus. The sequence continues at coordinate 23,714,515 of CM048925.1, read as the reverse complement.
GTGAGCAAAAACCTCAGGCTTCAGACCATTCTGAAGCCTGAGGTTTTTGCTCACAGGGATTACTTTTACAATTTACAAACCTCCTGAGCAATGAACACTGAAGAAATCCTAACCAGGAGTCCACACTTGGCACATGGGAGAAGTTTCAGCTATTTATTATCTGCAATTCTCACTGCTAGCTGCCACTAAATCCTAGGAATCCCAGGGTTTTTATAGGATAAGGTTGAAAGATGTTAACTTCAGGGTACTGTGTGGAGTTCTTTAACAGAAGTAGTTCTATGAAGCCATGTTGAGTGAGTCCTTGCTTTGTTTGCTGTCTATGCTACTAATCAACAGTTATGCCAGTAACATGCAAGGAAATGCAGCAATGAGCAAATAAAAAGCGGAGCAGAAATGGTAAATGGACCTGCACTTGTTTAGTGCTTTTCTAGTCTTCCGACCACTCAAAGCGCTTTTACACTATGAGTAACATTCACGCATTCACACACTGGTGGCCGAGGCTACCATACAAGGTGCCACCTGCTACTCAGTAACCATTCACTTATACTCACACACCGACAACACAGCCATCAGGAGCAATTTGGGGTTCAGTATCTTGCCCCAGGATATTTCGACGTAAGGGCTGGAAGAGCCGGGGGAAGCCAATCTTCCGATTCGTGGGCAACCCGTTCTACTGCCATCCCGGAGGAAGCAGAAGAAGACAGCTATGCTGATGTGAACATACACATAAACAATGTAGGTTTCAAAATATGTGAAAAAAAAACTAGCTTTGCAAATGTTGTAAAGGGAAAAAAATTGTTTGGGAAGTTCAAGGATAATCACTTTTAGTTTCTATCAGAAGCTGAGTGGACTGGAAACTGTCATGATTTGAATTTCAGATTTTAGCCCAGTGAATCCTGTGTGTTGTTTTAATTGACTCATTTGGATTTTATTTGATATGACCATGAAAACTGAAGTGCTTCTTCCCAGAAATATATTAATGTGCCATTCCAGGAAAGCAAATGATGATTTCATTTGGGTTTAGTTCCTGATCTGAGTCCAGCCATCTGAATATTACAAGAAAATGAGATTACAACAAGCAATTATCTTAACTTGAAAAGTTTTCTAAGATTTATCTTGGATTTGGCTGCATGTCGGATGTGTCCCTTCAACTAAGCATTTAAGTGGGCATATGAATCGTTTGGTCTACAGACTTCCACACACAACTGTTCCATCAGAGTAACACAGTAAACAGAGAGCTGCAGACAGGCATCAGTGTAATCATTTCCCAAGAGTTAAGCTGGTTACATGCTTGAGGTAGCTTTGATTGACTGCTGTCTTACAGGGAAAATACTGACTCATGCCAGATATGATGGAAAGGACTGCTCCATGAATCCATTTGTGTCTCTGAATCAGCTGTCAGGAATGTGAAACCCCTGCTGAAACAGAAACAGTGACATGACAGCTAAACTCTGTGTGCAGGGGGTTTACCTGCCACTCTGTGGGGTTTCTCACTCTTGTTAAACTTTATCTAATTCTTGCTTTTGGCTCTAACTGTCAATAGAAACCCAAATAACCTGAGAGAGTTCTTCCATATAAGGTACTCACACATTTTATAGACTTCCAGAAGAGGCCTATGATTAATGTGAATAAATATACTTATTAATCATCATAAAATTCAGCTGTACAACATGTTTACATTATTCCTGGTTTCACTTTGATCCCTGTTGAGTTTGAACTCACTGTACGTGTGTGTTCAATTTGCCAGGTACAGCCTGAACAGTAAATATACGGTGGTTTGTGTTACCCAGAAACTGGCTTCTGGATGGTTTACGGAGTGAGTCATCACAGGGGGAGCAAAAGTTTAAGTGTGGGCAGAAGGTCTGTACTTAACCGAAGACCAGAGGAGAAAAAGTTCTTCGCTGTTACTATTTTAAGTCTATTTTTATATTGAATAATTTGGAAAAGTCTATTTTTATTGAACCGTCAATCATCACAGCATGCAAAAGACCCAAAACCTCACCATGAGATTTGGTGTTTAATATATAGTTAATTTAACATGTAGTGCATTATTAACGCAGGTAGGCTGGGAGTTTGGAAAAACCTTCTTATAAGCCTGCTTTTTGAAAAGGTTTATAAAGTGTAACTAAAGGCTTTATTAATGTTTGATAAATTATTGGGGCTTTCGGCTCACTTCAGAGTAAACCCATCTGCCGCAATGACTTATTATAAAAAGCTAAAATGTCTGGGTGGAAGGGAAGCGTGGCTCATGGGTCAAACAACGCAGGACTTTCACCACTACTTTCACTTTTCTCATTTGCATTCCGTGTGAAACCGTAAGTACATGTTTTTTGAGTACGAAGTTAATTTCACGTGACATACTTGTTAACTGACTTACCAAGTAAGGTTACGTAACAAATGTACTTAATTTTTTAACCCAAAACCATGATCTTTTCTCTAACCATGACTAAGTATTTGTTTGTTAAACCTAATGGTGATCAAACTTACGCATCCTATGAACATTAACGTTTTTTTCTAAAACACACTATGCATGTGACAAGTGGAAATTGACAGGCCGACCCTTAGGTTCCACAACTGACACTAGAGAGGTGCCCAGACTGACGTAGTTTGAAGCATAGGGCCACTGACCAAGCTGTCGTATTTAAAGAGTTGGGAGTGGGTTCATGTTTTAAACCAACAAGTCTGCAGTGATGAATGTTAATGACTTAATTACACATGTTAATAAAGTGAATGATAAGGGTTGTGTTTTGTTTGTTTTATTACTTTCTAATAAGACATCAGCAATAGTGAGCAAGTCATCTACAACTATAAATAAAGTCATTAATAACATTTTTGCAATAATCCATGTCATGCAGGTGGAAAAGCCTCTGAAGCAGAATTTTACATGAAGTGGACAACGCATTGTTTAACCTCTCATCTATTGGGCCGGTTCTGGCCTGAGGGCCGTGTGTGTGACACCCCTGCTTTAGATGGAGCGTTCCAATCATTTATTAAATGCCCCCTTTGTTTACCTGCTACTGTGGCTGGTAGTTTAATCAAATTCACACACTACCGGTCAATTTCACCCGCATTTGGCCGTTGGTGGGTGCTTGTTTCCAACGCTGACCTCATGCTAAATTACATCATGAAGATCAACAAGCAAAGATGGAGAGAAATAAAGAAAAAAGAGAGGAAATTATGCAAAAAAAGTACAAATACTAAAATAAAATCAGCCTCTCAGTGAACAATCACTGTAAGACTGACACCACTGTAATACAGTAGTGTATAAATCACTGTATGGCACTGTAATTTTTCTGTAACGACAAAGAGGGAGACAGAGGGTTTGTTCCTCTGGATTAATGCCACTTCAGCTGAGTGACCTCCATTGGAAGATGTACGGCTCTTGTTTTGGTGGCCTGGCCTGCCCTTACATGGGCAGGAGGATTTGCACAAAAGGACTGAGCGCAGTGTCGGTGTCATCAAACAAACAGGCAGACAGCACTGAGAGGAAGACATCAATTATGTCACAGCTGCTCAAGTGGGAGGCTGCACAGTGCGTGTGATCTACTTTCAGACGGCTCTACGGTATCAGACACTTGTAATTACATGATGGATGTCAGTCAGACATGTCTGTTCGGATATGATGAGCTTCCCCCCTGACCGCAGAAACAAAGGCATGGGGCTTTATTTGTGTGCAGATACAAAGCCATCAGAGGAACTAAAGCCTGCACATTGTTTATTGTTTATCAGGCTTAAGTCCCACAAAAACAGCAGCGGTTTGGAAAAGCTGTCTCAGTTAGAACAGTATTATGTTTTGGTTTGCGCTTTGGGTTTAAAGTGCACCTGTGCATCTTCTTCTAAGGCCACTCATTACAAATGCTTTTTTAATTGGTGCAATAAAACACTTCAAGAAGACATAATACAACTGGGCAGTGTTATAACATACAGACATTAGGATATTAAGACAAGCACAATATAGTGCAACAGTTTACAATGAACTGAGACGTTGAGTTTTGCTAGGTAACTTAAGTAGTACTTTACTTTCTCTGTATTTAAAACACTGTAATCACCAAAAATGAATCTTTTGTAACAAGCTACAGGGGTGATGTAGTTTACTAAAATGCAATTCTGCTCCTCTGCTCTCATCTAATCACACATACAGCTTATCTTCTGCGATCTGTCTGCTTGTGTGTAGCAGATCGGAGCTACAGCAATAATTTTAGCTCACTTTGAGGCTCCTGCACCTCCTGTCTGAAGTTGAACCTGGTGGCCCTGCAGAGCTCTGTTGTCTAAACCTGGCATTCTCACCCACATGCACTCCCAGATCCCACAATACGTTAATTGTGGCGATGTTTTCAGTTGGTACCCTTAAAAGTAAATCTCATACCCAACCCTATATGACATTCTAAAACAAAAAAAAACGTAAATGCAACACTTTTGGTTTTGCTCCCATGACTAGAGGTCTGAGGCTAAAAAGAAATGAAGACTTTTTGTATGCACTCAGTAGATATATTTATCTCAAGTTTGGGTCACAAAATTGTTAAAATCCATGTTAGAGAACACTCCTTTTTCAAGATAATCCATCCACTTGACAGGTGTAATATCAACATCCTGATTAAACAGCATCATTACTACACAGGTGTGCTCAGGATGGTCACAAGAAAAGTTCACTCTAAAATCTGCAGTTTGATCACACAATGTTACAGATAGAGCGTGCCCTTGGCATGTTGACTGCGGGAATGTCCACCGGAGCTGTTGCACGTGAACTGAATGTTCATTTCACGACCATAAGACGTCTCCAATGTGGTCTCTGTTAATTTGGCAGTACATCCAACCAGCCTCATGACTGCACAAGTTGGTTATGGTGACAAACTGCTGTCAGGTCAAACCCTGGTGAGGATGATGAGCATGCAGATGAGCTTCCTTGAGATGGTTTCTTACAGTTTGTGCAGGAATTCTTCGGTTGTGTAAACCAGTTGTTGCATCAGCTGTTCGAGTGGCTGGTCTCAGACAATCTTGCAGGTGAAGATGCTGGGTGTGTAGCTCCTGGTCTGGCTACATGTAGTCTCCTGCAGGCCAGTTGGATGTACTGCCAAATGACTAAAACGAGAGTGTAGACATCTTATGGGCAGGCTTGATCAATGGTAGGGCAACTTTCAACCAGTGGGACCTAAATGAAAGTTTCCAATACCAGGCACTTACTGATCAACACACCTGTCTATGTGACTTTCTGGGGTGCAAGAACCTTCTGGTGGTACATTCAATGTTAATATAAAGAAAGTTGTACCACCCAGTGTTGAATGCAGTATTCCAGGAATACCCACAGACAGGAGCAGCAGGAGGTGACCACAGAGAGGCTGGTCAGGCTGAACCAGGACCACAAAGTGACTATTGTTCTCTCTGGCAGCGATCTGACCAGAGCCTGCACACTCCCCGTGTTGTTTTGGAACAGAGTGTTTTTGTTTAGAAGTAAAAACGCTCCAGAATGATGATCCCAATTATTATTAATTATCACGTCTGCACTAATCACAGACGTGAAAAATGACTATACAATACGGACAATTTGCATACATTGTTCAGCACTGAGCACCATGCTGAGTCACAACAAACACAAATAATCTGTCCAAGCCTCTCACCAAACGTCCTCCCCCTGTAATCTTAAACAATTTGACTTAAAAAAAAACCACACATGAGATGTTCTGTCTCAAGAATGTTGAACACAAAGCAGCAGCTCAAAACAGGATTTATTTGTGGAATACAAAGGACCACAGATTATTTATCCTTTTGTTAATCTAATGCTGACAGCTCACAAATTCAACCCAAACCAAAAGCTGCATTTCACACGGGGTCAACAGAACACCGCAACAAACTCGCCATGGGGGGGGGGTTACTCTGTGTCTTACAAGCCTGACAGAAAAAGGAATGGAGAGATGGAAAATGCTCATGAGGCATGAATGCAGCCTAATTAGCTCGAGTTTGCCTACGTCAGGGGCTTTCTCATCTGAAAGCGTTTAGACATAACGTGGTGGAAACCTCGCTTCCCTTCGCTGCTGATGTGCTGGCATGGGTATCTGCCGTGAGCCGGTTTGGTCGAGGCTGATTAGCAGCTGGCAGCGGGGACTCACAGGTCAGTGGGCCTGGAATCTGACCTTTCCTCAGCGCCAAGGTAAAATATGATCCTGCATTGTGTTTACGACTGCACTGAATTAGACTCTCCTCAGCTTGTTTTTGTGGGTACAAATGTAACTTCATACAGAGGCACTGGTGCGCAGACAGCTTCACCAACTTTTAACTCAATTTTCATAGACCTTTAAACATGTCAAAATCACAGCACCGCTCACACAAGACATGTTTGCCCCAGATTGTTGTGGTATCAATAAGGGGCTACACAAACGATCTCAGATGGAGAGTGATGATTACAATATTACCAACACTGCAGTAGAGATCTGTGGCTTTGACCTTAAGATGCTAGCGTTTGGTCGACTAGACACAAGAGTCGAGTTGGACATGTAAATGTATCTACAATTTGCCAGTGACAGTTATTGCTGAAATGTGATACAGCTGCCATTTTGGGCGCCTAGTCTAAATAATTGTGACATTTAATTGAAAAAGAAAAACACAGAAAGAGAATGTAAGCACAGCAGACATTCCCATTCAAATCAACACAGCAGCAGCAATTATTTTGTGTACAGTTGCAAACTTATAAACTTTGTATAAACAAATCAACTTTGGTGAGGTCCAACAGTATTGGCCAAATGAGCAGTAGAGCAGGACATTCTCAAATAAGCAATATGTTACTTTTTGTTGCCATTAACTGCATGTTTGTTATAATATGATACACTGAAGCTGCCTCAGAGCGAGTTACAGCCGCTGCTCAGTGGAAATCTGTGTGACAGAGACTGTGGGGATAAACAGTTTGTAGCATGGCATATTTTCACATCTAAGTCTGTGAATCAAGGGTTTATTTTTAACCAAACCAGAGTTGGTGATTGTTGGAACAGTGGAGAGACAAAAGTTAACTCAGATGGTTTTGTTGAGTTTTATTTTGTCTCTGTTAAGTTTTAAAAAAGTCTGTTTTATGATGAGTTAACAAGGCAATTAAACAAAGGTTAGTTCTAGGTCAGAGAGACACTTGGGTTGGTCTGCGGTTGTATTTTTCCATTTAACGAAGACAGTAGATGTAAGAATAGGCCAAAACGGAGTTCTCAAACTAGCATGTTACACACTTTACAGCCCAGCTGATGTGTGTTGTCACCATAACAACCAACAACAATCACCATTTTCTTCAGTACCAGACAAATGACCACAGCAAACAGCTCAGTGTCCTCACCATTTATTCTGTCTACGAGTCACTTTAGGTGTGTGTGTGCCTCCTCTCCCCAGGTGTCCTGTTACGCTCTCATTGGACGTTCCTTTCCTCTCGTGTCACAGTCATTACCAGGGTGCTCCCAATACAAGTGAATCTTGTTTTTGGCTACTATATCATTACACACGTTTCTCATAGAGATAGCTCAACACTGCACTTGGCTCCAGTATGACATGGTAAAACGCATACACCACTACACTCATTATCCAGCTGTCACCACCCTAAATGCTTCAAAAGCCACGCTGCTGCAAGAAAACCTTTTATTTCTTCAGATTTTAAGCAAACTATAGTTGTCTTCAGAGGTATGTCTGGAGGAGAGAATGATGTGAGGTCTTGGAAAGCTTGCAGTTAACCGCTGTGACAAGCTTGTGTTACCAAGAAAAGAAGATCAGGGGGGTTCCAGTGAGATTCAGAAATATGCTGAAACACCCTGAAGGTGTCAGCTGGCAGGCTGTAAGATGATAAACTAGACTGGAAAGTTGAAGATAAAGATGTTGGAACTTGGTCTATGATGACTGGCTGTTTTTACAGCATTTTGGACACAATGTGAGGGGAACATATCAGTGTCACTTTGCTTCAGTGTAACATAGGAGCTCAGATTTGCTGATTCTGCAAGTGTGAGCGTGTAATAAATACAATCGGCTTACAGTCTGCTCTAATGCATCTGACACAGCACACACATTTAACAGGCCGGTCCATAATGTCCTCATTCAGACCCTGCAGTTCCTCAAGCTTCTTACTTTCATGGTACATGACAATGTTTTTGTTAATTTGTGTTCCACATGCCTGGAGGTCTTCCTGTGCTAAGCCCACCTCCCTACACTCGACATGGCCATTGCCAAAGGGACAATGAAATGATTGCTCAACAGTTTACTGAGTTCTTTCCTGTATTATAATAATGGATCAAATACTCAAATAATTTGAGTTTTTAAAGCAAAAAAGCAGACAATTCACTGCATTTAGCCTCATTTTAAATACAAATATTTGCTTTTTGTGTAGTCTTCCAGTGGAGTCCATGATATGATACTGAATATCTTTGGTTGGTTCAACAAAACAAGACATCTGAAGATGTTACTAAGGATTCAGGGAAACTGTGATTTCACCCATTTCTGACCAGACTGAACAGTTATAAAATGTACTGAGCCCCGAAGACTTGTAATGGGCATTTTTCTTCTGACATTTAATAGAAAAATAATTAATCTATGGCCCTTTTTACACTGTCTGTTCAAGGTGTGAATCTCACACCGTTATTCAGTCTCCCATTCTGTATAAAGGATGAGATCGCAGATTGGGGGGGGGCAGAGTTGACCCACCTTTAAGCCAGTAGTGGAGGTAGTATTGTAGCTTAATCGAGTCTGTGTAAAAAGGACAGCCGGCAACATGGGGCTGGTGTGATACATTAACGCACTTTATGTGCGCAACCCACCACCTGGAGATTTAAAAAGCAGCTGGCAGCAGTTAGCAGCTAACTAAAAAAAAACCAGCAGCTGAAAATGTCCACAAATTAGGAAGACAAAGAGGTCCAGGAGCTCCTTACCCTCTGAGCAGAGTTCAAGATCAGCTGCCATTTGACAGGGACTGTGGTAGGGACTGCAAATGAACGTGATTGCTATGTTATACCATTGTTATTGCTTAGAAAGTGCTGCAGATGTGTATGTTATATGTCACACTAGAGGCTGGCGTTGTTGTGTTACACGTCATTACTGTCACACCTCTTTTGCTTCAGGAACGGTATCAAAAGCCACACACTGGGGCTTGTTCAAAAAAGCAAAGAGGAAGGGGCTTTGTTGCAGCCATGTCACATGATCTCTTTGTAAAAAGGGCTTCTAGCAGGACACATGGAGAACGCAAACCTCAGACAAGGCCAAACACCCCATCTCACAATGTTAACAAAACTGAAAAATTAATTGTGTGTCCACCCCGAATCCATTCCGAAATCTAGTGGGTTCTTCCTTAGGCCATGCTACATCCTTCCACTATGTTTCACAAATATTGGACCAGTATTTCTTCAGCAGTCCTGCTAAACATACAATGGACAGAAACCTGAATCCAAAATATAACCTTCTCGGTGGAGGAAATTTACAAATCAACAACAACAGAATACCAGCACAGCTCCTCTGGGTTTCCAATCAGGGAGTCTATGAGAAGTCTGTATGATGAAATTCAAGCATCTCCAAACTGCGATATGGCTTTTGGCCTTGGAAAACCACACAGGAAGATCAAATGGTCTGAAGACTGATTAATCACTGACATCATGTATGTCTGAGCCAGACATACATTCCAGGAAATACACAGGGGAATAAAAACACATGTTTAGAGCTACTGTTCTCACACCAACACACAGAATATTTAAGTGCTCTTTCACAGCATCAGTGTTTTATCAAGCTGGGGAACTACTCCTGGCACCACTGACTGCGTCTCCTAATATGTTTTGAGAAAGCCAATGGAAGGAAAACACACATAATAAAAGAGGAAATCATTTCCATTTCTGCCCGACTCAAATAAGATGACATTTAAATGTAATGCAATAAGATCTTGGAAAAAGATCCTTCTGGCTCTTTCTTTGACTCACTACAATTTATATAACTTAACCACAGTTTAAAAAACACAATTGTATTAGTTTATGGCACCACATTGAAAATGTAAGAAATGCCATGGTGTCTCCAGATCCTGTCATCTACTGCTGAACTATTGCAACACGTTTCCACACAAAACCTCCACATGTCAAATAAATGCCAAGGTCATAATAAAAGGAAAGCCGCAGATGAGCCCGGTATGATAAATACAGGCAGAGGCCATTTTACAACTGGCAGAGGTGTGAATGGTAATCAAATTAATGATTAGAACAACAGGAGCCAGCGGGCGAACCCGTTCTGAAAAACAAATGACGTCTACTGGTGTGTTTTATAGTTCAGTTCTTTCTAAAATCCTCCGAGTTAAAAACCACAAACACAGTTTCAGACCCTTGAACCATAAATTAATACTTTCAAGTATGGTAGCCCAAATAGCGTTTTATGATGGTATACAGTACCATGCTGTTACTGTGTCAACAAACAGCTGAGGGAAATATCAGGCTCCTCGGCTGCTACATCACCCACTGTGTTCATGCTAAGCAGTTTGTTCATAGTGGATTTATCAGAGCTTTTTTTGCTAGAACAGTTGCCTGCTGTGACTGAAAACAGCAGCCCACTGATTATGCGCAGTTGTGTTTCTCCCGCTGGCCTCACCCACGAGTTCCCGCTCGGCCCATAGACTTAATGGTTTAATCACGTCACAGATTTTTAATTGCTTTTCTCGGCCTGAAGAAAATTTTACAAGTGTAAAACCTCCTTGGATCAAAAATTCAGAAGAGAAAGGGTCATAATTGACCTTGTTTGCAGTTCAAGGTGTCCTGTCAACGGTTTTACGTCTCTTTTGTAATCATGATCTGAGACCATGATCACGCTGAATGTGTTAGCACCTCTATATTTAAAATATTAAAGTAACGCACACCAAGAATTATAATGAGGTGCTGATCACTGGCAATAGACTTGATTGTAGAAAACATGTGTCACACACTCTGGCTCCATATGCATCTCTTATATTTAGTAATTTCTATTGATGATGTGTGACTTTTTCCAAGAGTGAGCAATTTTATTTTGTTTATCCAAGAGAGCTCTCAGCATCTAATGATGATTACTCAGTTCCTCTCTGTACTTCAAACAAACCAGAACTGTAAATTGCATCCTTGTTTTCTGTGTAACACCAGATGTTTTCTCCAGGAAAGCTTAATCACCTAGCATGCTGCATCTATAACTGTTCCATAAATCACACCTGTCAGACTGCTGCATGATCGTCATTTGTTTTCACTTCACACTTCATTTTGTTCCACAAACAAGTAAGTCATATTAGTATTTTAATGACTATGCAGGACTTTCATGATATTAATGAAATGTAGTTGTGATATAACTAACTTTAACTCTTTTAGCGACTTTGGACATGGTCTTCTGGTTGCATCACTGCCATTCTTATCTGCAGTATGTTGTATATAATGGAGCATTGTCAGCTAACAGTTAGCAGCTCTTGTCAGCTTGTGAAGGACGACTTCCTCTGCCAATCATCTCCATGTGGCAGGAAACCAACACTTCCTGTTTATGCTGTTTTATACAGACATGTGCCACAAGCACATGCACACATGTCAAACTTCTAATCATGCTGTCAGAAGACAAAGCTCAAGGATTTCATACACAGATGAATGTTTTGGCTGCCTTTTATGGCTGGTGCCAAACACCTTCCTAGTTTTGTCTTGGAGTGTTTTGGGTTAATTACATTCTGGCAGCAGTGAAATATTGATTGTTATGTCAGAATGTCAGAAAGAGAAACACATGCGATTATGCCAGGGGTGATACAATTCCATTTGGTCAACAGCTTTTTCTGTTAAATGAGATAAATGACCCTTGTAATTGTGTCTTTGAAACTTTAAATGAATGCACACTCCTACAGAAACACACACAAGTTATTGACACCCATAAAACTGAATCAAACCATGAAACGTCAGTCAGGGATGGTTTCGTTTCAAGCCATCTGATTTTGGTCAGATAATGAAATGAGGGGATTTCTGAGACAATAGCAAGTCTTTTGCAGGTATTTGGTCAAGAACCAAAGTATTACACAAACTGAAATCCTGATGGTTCTGGATGAAAGTTAAAGATGCCCTGTGTTTCTCACCATGTATTGACTGTATCTCTGAGCTTTAACAAGTGTGTTGCATGCATTTCCTTCCTCATAAAACATTTTGCAAAGCTTATTTTTTTTCAAAGTATTTAAATAATGGTTGACGTCAATGTCCACAAGCTTACATTCTTTCCTGCCGTTGTTGGTGCACTGCTGCATTCCTGAGTGCAGGCCATTTAGTTCAGTGTTCTTAACGCTGTCCTGCAGAGAGCCACTGCACCACTGAGACCTGACTGTGTCGAGGTGGTCGAAATTTACCAAAGCTTGTATTTGTTTTTCTTCATTGTTTTTTATCACATCCAGTCACAAATTTGAAGCTTGGCCATCCTATTGGCCTCCCCTGTCACAACTGCCTTTTGGGAGCATTTCTCTTAGGCAGAATGGTCGACCAAACGTTAGAAAGGTCATTAGCCGGCAAGATTTCATTGGTCGCTTAGTCGCAGAAAAAAACAACAATGTGAAACCCTATTAGATAATTGATAATTAAATTAATGTTGTAAACATGTGGGTGACTAGTCAACTAATGGCCCTATATGATGACTACTGGTCGACTAGGAACCGGTATCCACAGGTCGGGCAGTTCAGATAAGCTTGTTGGAAAATATCCCAGGTTTTGGGTGGACAGGTCAGAAAGTGACCTACTCAGCATTCTGAGTAGAAACATTACAGAAACATTGTGCAATAGTCCATCTTCCATCTTCTCTTCCCCTCTCTGTCTGTCTCTGTTCACAGCAACCAGCTTTATTATCAGCTGCTGCTATCTGCTGTGCTCAGGCTTTCTGTTATTTGACTTTTGACCAGGAAAATCTGGTGAAGTCTGGCACATTTAAATCTGTCCAGTCATAACGTCTGGTAAAATTTTTTTTTTAAAAAGTGTCATAAGCTGTGCTCTCAGAACAGTTGATACTTTGAAGCTTGGGACATTTTTACTTTGTATGCACTGAATATTATTTCATGTATGTGGAGTGAGGCTATGTGTTGTAGGTGCCTAAAATGGGTTAGGAGCATTTTATATTGATTTCTGTGCAACCACAAAATGACCACTGGCCACCTCATTGAAAAATGCCTGGCTCAGTCTCCGCTGATCATATCTATAGGGAGCACAAATAGCTAAAGCAAAGCTATCTGGTGAGATTTTGTTGATGACTGTTTTCTCATGAAGAAAGGTTGACTAAATAAACTGCCAAACGCCTACAAAATCCCTATCCTCAAACCATCTGAGAAACAGTTCCGGCCTGTGGTAGAGATTCCACACAGGTCACTATAGTAACTCGTGTTTACTCAGATGACGGAGTCATGCACAATCTAATCATCCCTTCAGAGAGATACAACTCCCACCCTGCATTCACTCAGTAAGCAGGAGGGACGTCTGCTCCTCCTCTGTCCTCCTGTCTTTGATCTCTCCCCTCTCCGGGTGAGGAAAACTGTTTTGGTAGCAGCAGTCAGATGGCCTCCTCCATTCCTGAGAGTGAGACGACAAATCCTCCTTGAATTCATCACGCGCAGTGAGGAAATTCTCCTGACATTAAGTGGAGCCACGTTCGGGCCAGAGACGTATGAAACAGCACTTGTTTCCTTTCTCTTCGACAGACGCTGACAATCTCAAGAGTTTGGACCTTTGCGTCGCCTCGTCAGTGAGGGGCAGCCAAGTGCAGTGAGTGGAAAGCGGACCAAACGAGGAGAGAGCATTGAGGATCTTGCCAAGTTCTGCGTGGCCTTGCTGGACATTCACAAAAAAAGGGCCTTAACTTTCTCACGAGATGAGGCCCAGCTTTAGCACTGGAGGAGTATTTGGGCAAACCAGTGGAGATCCAGTTTGAGGCCTCGACTCTTGCAGAATGTAAAAAACAGGAAGGAGAATGTTTTCACATACGTAGCTACAGGACAAATGTGGAAAGTAAACTAGCACTCACACTGTTCAAGTACAAATAAGTACACCCACCCATTCACACACTAGTGACAAAGAATTAAACTTCCATTGCAGGGAAAAGTTTGACTAACTAGCTGGTTACAATAACTCAAAATGACACAGAATTCTGACGACATCTCTCCAGATATACCCCAGGTTTGAATTAATATTGTCCATCACATTAAGAACATAAAACAAAACAAATCCTCGATGACTGCTTAAATCTGCAGATTCCCTTTTGGTCTGCCAATAAAGAACACTGTAGACATGAAAACTAAATAAAATGAAAAGTTAATTCAATTTAATTTTTAGGATAATGGCTACCCAGACAAAGTCTGTGTATGGAGGAGGTCAGGGTGGAGGATGGGTCATACAAACACCGGACTTTGACACAGGAGACTTGGGTTTGTGTCCCATGTGAAACCAAAAGTCAGAATCAAGTCATTTAAAATTCATAATCACCCCATGTCATCACGTCATCTCATCGCTCATTACTTTAAGTCGTGACAACACCCAGCCATTATTCTTTCCTGAACCTAACCAAACTGTAAGAGATGCTGATTTGTAAGATACCACACAAACCATTGTGCAAGGACACGTTGCTTTGATCTAGGGCTGCCCCCAGCTAAGTATTTTCCAGTAGTCATCATTTAGGGCCATTAGTCAACTAGTCGCTTGCATGTTTTCAATATGGGGGTTTGGGATTTGGGCGGGGCAACACAATGGTTTGAGTTGAAGGTGTGAGAAAGAATAGTATCAGTAACATTGTTAACACTGTGCTACATTACAGAGAAATACAAACCGTACTAATGAACCTTCATTAATATAGGCCTATATTTTATCTACAAGTGCACGTCAAACACTAAGCGAGCCGCCTGTTAATGACGCTGTTGGCAAAGCAGTAATGATTGTGCTAAGTGGCTAATGGGCTTGTAGCTACTTCCATGTTTCAGATGATACATCAAGTTTGTAGTCGACCAGTGAAGATGAGTTTACATATCACCTTGGGTTCATCCTTCACCTTCTCAAAATGATCCCACACTTTGGATTTCCTGCCCGACATGTTATTAACTAGCCTGTGGAATAACCGCAGGTACCAGCCCTGGAAATTAACGTGACTCCTGTCTGACTGCTGAGCATGGACACTTCCTGTGTCTGTCCTTTCACATTAAAGTCCCACATGGTCCAGTGATATAGGTTTTTTTTTTCTGCGACTAAGCCACCAATGAAATTTTGCCAACTAATGACTTTTCTGGTCAACAAACGTTTGGTCAGCTATTTGGGGGCAGCCCTACTTTGAGCTCATGTTCATTGTGTTCCTAACTCTCACAGTTTCACCACAAAATAGCTAATGAAATGCTGCAGCAGTGGTTTGAGAAGTTTTTATGGACATTTTAATACTTTTCTGGGGACATCGTTGGAATCCATTATAACTGCTTTCAACTCAAGCTTTAAGCTGCCGTTGCTAGGCGTAAGCTAAAAACTATTCAGATCCACCATGCAAGCCTACAGGGGTGTGAGTATTTCAGACTTAACAGATGCCAACATGCCTCCAACTCTTTTAGTCAAAATCTCGCCTTAACTCTTATCAGTGTTGCTGAGTTTTCTACCTCAGTGCAGAGCTTTCCGGCTTGAAGCAGTCCCATTATTCTGGAGCAGATTTAGCGTGCGGCATGCTTTGCATTGCTGTAATTAAATCTCTTCATGTTGTTGGCTGCTGGACTCAGCTTAATAACCACAACTAACTAAGCATTTGAAGACTCACTGATAAGCTCTAATGTCCTTCAAGAGTGGCATTATGCAGGTTTAAGTACTCTTTGTGACCTCGAACACACTGTTTGTCAGGACGTACGCGCTTATCTCCTGCCTGTGTTGGTTGGCAGTTCTCTCATCCTGCACACATGCCTCAAAGCTCAGCCCGTTCAGTCCTCCACAGCGACTAGCTCGGGCCACCCACCACACCGCCAAACAAACCCAACTCTGTCAGATGCTAGTAGCAGCACGGCAGTTTCCTGCTTTGGGCTTCATGCAGCAAACCCACGGCCAATTATCTCAGCATGGGGAATAGACGTGTTTGCCTGGTTTTTAAAGTAATGAAGACTGTGTTCTGTGGATGAACGGTACCTGAGAAGTGTTTTAGTTTACTCTAGGATCAAAGGGAAGGAAGCTGAGGGTCTGCAATGATGTTTTGGTAGTTTGGGCCACTGGTTAATATCTGACAGAAGCGCTGGTGCCAATGTCATCAGTGGATGATTCTAGTGATCTTTTTTGTTATTGTCAACAAATCCCATGAAAAAAGCCAAAACCAGCAATGAGTTGTTCTAATAAGTAAAGACTGTGTTGGCTGATCTTATTCCTCTGTTACAGAGAGCTCCATTCTTGTTTCGTAACTATAAAAAAAACATAAATGAGACACACTGTTGCACTCAGTGAACTGTTGCTTCATCACTGTTAACATGGGCACTGGATCTTATTTCAAGGCAATCTCATATCAACCCTCCTACGGCCAGTAATGCTCACAAGCACTGAAATCCCCCCCCCCTTCCCAAAATTCACTACTTACCTTTATATTTGTTTTTTGAAATTACTGAAAATGGAATTTTGTATTTGTGACCCATTTTTAACAAGTCCTCCAACCACTACGACCACAAGTCATTTGTTCCTACCCTCTAATACAACTCATAAATTGCTTGTTCCGACCTAGTCTGGGGGACACTCCTTTCTAAAGTGTGTTTAACACACCGGAGAAAACAGCCGGCAACAAAGCAACACCTCCTGCATTTTTTAAAGTGACACGCCCTCCCTTAAATGTGCGCTCCGCTTTTCTCGTCAGGAAGGAAACAAACACACAGAGAACTTGACAATTGATGTCGAGAAATTTAACTCTGTTTTATCAATCGTGTGCTCAGTCCACAAGATTGTGGAAATGAAGGACTTACAGCGACTTTGTTTAAAACTTTTAACGCAGTCGGACTATGTTTACAAGCACAAGAGTTCAGCGAGCCACCGAAGGACCGCCCTGCCAATTTACTATTGGTTCTGCAACGTAGGGAGTATTTTTAAACTCTGAAATTGTATCCGCTCATCTAAACACAAAATCAGAGAGAAAGACATCAGTCTAAAGACTGACTTGTGAAAGTATTTCCTACCCTTTAATATGACCCACAAGAGCATTTCTTAAAATAGCACCCCTACTGTTGTCATGCCTAAACGACATAATAGGTCATATATTACTGTTAACAGTGCAGTTTTAAACATGTGCTTAATGTTGTGAAATGGTTGCAGTTGGGTTACAATAAACATGTTTGCTACTAATGTTACATCAAGTGACGTATTACGTACTCAAAGTAACAACACTGACTTTTGGTCTCATATGGGACACAAACAGCATCCTTCTGGGAGGAAGTCCTTTGTTTTTTTCATCCATCCATTCATCTTATAAAACCTCCTCCCTACACGGACTTTGTCGCTCTTCAGTGTCACCTGACTTCCTTCATTGCTCCTGCCACAATGACTACAAGCACTAGAGGTCTCAGCCTTACAATAATGTCAATACAGGTTGTAATAAGGTGCTTGTACAAACTACCTCTATGGTCGTATTTTGGAGGAGGTCTCGTTTGTAAAGAGTAGTGTTTTCAGTAGGAATCAATTCTTGAGCTAGCCGTGGCAGACATGCCAGGGAAGTCGAACAGAGATGAACAAAGATGTTGTTGCTTTTAGCATTTTCATGGAATTTACTTCTAAGAAGAAAAAGTAGCATGTACAGTTGTTGATTACTGTTATAAAGATTTATAATTGTTCACAATATTTGCACATTCAGCATCTTCTGCATCATTAGGCTCATCGAACAAGCGCACAAGAGACTTCCGCCAGTCGATCCGGCTGCCTCCAATTTAGTGCCTCCACTCAAAAAAACTTAAAAAAACTTATCCACTACAACATCTTTCACAATGTCAGTCTATGGGAAAAAGTCTTTCTGGACCCAGTGGCATCACGTGACTGCCTCTGAAACGGTAATTCACCTGTTTGGCCACTATGAAAATTGGCTTCAAAGCCCAGCACACTTTCTTTGGGGGCTGATGGGTAGTCATTTGATCCATTGTAAATACAGATAATACATTCTCATGGAGCCTTACTGTCTTAAGAGGTTAATAAATTTGATTTAATAGCATTCTTGTTAGCTTTTTAACTGGACATTATAACAACAGCCTTCTTCTGTACTGAATGGTTCTCTGCCCACACAACAAGACTAACAATCAGATTCTGACATTTGACCACTGCAACATTTCTGAGCCATAAATCTCAAATCTCTTAAAGATGCTCTTCCTTCACATTTGATCTCAACCCAGACGTCCATTACAAAAGAGGATTTATGCTGCTCCTTCATATAATGCCCATTGTTTCCCTCGTCCTTCCTCCTGCTCCGTCCACATCAGACACTCTGTAGACATTTACACAGCAGCTGTCTGTAATCCAAGGTATCCTCATCTGGCACATAACCTGTGAGCCATTACACCTGAGGCTGTTTTTCAGGAGATTGAATCTACCAGATGGAGAGAGTGATGACATGAAGAAACCAGAGATTTTGGTTGGGGGGCTGAAGAAGTCTGGGAGCACTTTGTTACGTGGTATTTACAAAATCTTCAGATTTTCTGTCTTTTTTATCCTTAAAGTTTTGAAGTTGTGCACTTTTTCATTTGATGTTACTGACGGCCAGCATCTGTCAACTGCTGCACCTTGTTGTAAAAGACCACCCACAGCACATTAAGTCAAGTGATCATTAATTTAGTGATATGAGCATCATATCACGTTTCTAAATATCCAGTGAAACAATTAATCTCAAAATTTGTTGATTTTCAGTCTTTAGGTGTTTCTGGTTTCTGAAAATCCTTCGTAAGCACAATAAACCATTTTCAAACCCACTGCAAAAACATACTTTGTGATAAAGCTAACAATGTAGGGTATTTTTTAGTAGCTCATGAGAAGTTGATGTTTTGAACGTAAAGGGACAATGATATTATAATAAATGGTTTATAACACACTATGACTAGTTGTACGCAGATACGCTATAGATGAACCTGCAATTAAGGTGGAATTACACAATCACCATTACTTAGACTACTTTCTTTATGTATGTGCAGTAAAAGAGTTTATTTTTTAAGCATCTTTGTCAAGAAATGTGTCCAGAAGATCTTGTAGAACCTGTTGTATGTTGCAGATACAGTCATCATACATCACTAACATAAAGATCAATAAAACTTAAATGTTTCAGTGACTGAGATGGAAAAATAAAAGCAACAAAAACGAAGTTTGATCATTACAATGTTGCGGCCCAAACACAACAAACCAATATCAGAGAAGTAGTTACACTGGAGGACTACTGTCATATCACCTCACCCGAGTCTCAGACGAAAGGTTGCAATAGAGCACACCACGAAGTCTACAGCCATGGCCGGCTAGCACGTACGTTCTTTGCTTGCGTGAGAGGATATTGCTCTTCATTGCAGCAGGCGGCAGTAGTCTGTACTCGTCATTCATAAAGAAAAACCGGAAAACTGACAGGACTGCCAGTTAGCACAATAACAACCCAACCTGATGTTGAAAGATAAACATTATATCTAGCGTGTGCTGACGAAAAATTAAACATTTCTGCGCAAAAGTTAAATGGCTAAAAATAAAATCTCACCTAATATAACAAGTTTTGACTTTAGCGGTTTGTTTACTTTCCTCACTTCTGTTGTAGTTTCATGTGCTGAGCTGAACTGTCAGTCAGAGTGATTTCATTCACAGAGAGTCTTCACCTTCTCCGACACATTCTACATGTTAAATCAGCCAAAAAAAAAA